>BJCO01746005.1:0-11166 GCA_018326465.1 Flaveria floridana | reverse complement strand
TCATTAACATTCTCTTACTTTCGTTCTCATTCTTTCGTAACGTACTTTACATCATTCTTTTACTTTCTTACTTTCTTTCTTTGTACGTTACGTCATTCTTTTACTTTCATATGGATCGATGAACAATACCCCGAACATTGTGCACGAAGCTGATGCTGGACCTGTGGTAATTAAACCACGAACATTGTGTCCAAAGCTGATCCAGTCACCTAGGGCAAGTCATCTCACCCATTCATTTAAACCAATTGGTAATACCCCGAATATTCTGCACGAAGCTGATGCTGGACCCGTGGTAATTAAACCACGAACATTGTGTCTGAAGCTGATCCAGTCACCTAGGGCATACCAAAGGGCCTTGTCAATCTCCATGATTGACCCTGTGTGCATCCTTTGGGGTAGCTAACCCGTATCACAGTTGAGCTAACGAAAACATGGTCATGCACCTCCTTTTATATGCTTGCAAGCCATTCTTTCGTTCATTACGTTTTACTTTTCATCTTTGTTATCTTTCACTTCTTTACGTTATTCTTTACGTTCTTTCATTCATTTATCATACTACGTAAAGTAATAACATAATATTTAATGTATTTCATAATATAAAATAAATACGTATAAATTTCATTTAAAGATAACACAATATACATACCATGCATCAATCATACATTCTATAACCCTAGGACATCCCATAATCATGCTTAAAATGGGTAATCATAGCCCATAAGTCAAATCAGGTCAAACCCTAAAATTTCTATTTTTCCAGAAATTTCAAAAATAATTCTAAGTATTTGGGGGCATGGGCACTATTTCGGCGTTTCTGCCCTGTTCAGGCGCTTTGCTACTATGCAGGCGTATGGTCTTACACTTAGTCATCAACACTTAGACGCATGGCCCTTTTTGGACGCATGGTCACTATTCAGGCGCATGGGCCTGGCACTTAGCCATTATGGGCAAAAATCCAGGCCCTTGGTTACTATTCAGGCATATGGGATTTAGGCCGTTGGGCATACTTAGACGGTTCTTGACCGTTGGGCGCATGGGCCACTGTTTAGGCGCATGGGCCACTGTTTAGGCGCATGGGCAACTAACTTGCACTAAATCAACATAAATCAGTCCCAATTCATCCTATATCATAATCTAAGCTTAGTTTTAACATTCTAAGCATCATCAAATGTACATATTGACATATAAATCCCAAGTTTACACCCACCCACATATACAATCATACAAAACCCATTTTTATGAAAACATGTTTACATGCACTTTCCAGCCCCAAATCATTTAAAACATGTATAAAAGGGGTTCTAGAAACTCACCTTTGTTGCTCTCAAGTTTAAACTCTTCACTTGAGCTTCTCAGATGATTCTAACACCTAGAAACCCACCAAACACACATTTGAACACATATAAACACACATAAGCATATAACCGAGGCATATGCCGACTAAAAACAACTCAAAATAAAGAATTCTTACCTTGAATCCGAATTCTTCTTCTTCTTCACTTTATAAACCGAACTCTTTGCTCTTTCTCTCTCTAAATCCGAAAGCAGAAAGGTGAAAAGTAACATGGCATGGGCGGCCATGTTACTTTTGTACAAAATTATATAATATTTTGTACTTTGCACATCTTTAACCCCTTCACTTAGGTTAAATTACATTTACTTCTTTTTATTCTTCTTTTACATCTTTTTAAAATTTTCGGGTGTTACAAGTCCACGCACCTTATATAGGTTTCGTCCCCGAAACCTGTTATTCCTCAAACAGATGAGGGTAATACTGCCTCATCTCTTCTTCAGTCTCCCACGTAGACTCGGATCCCGTCCTGTGCTTCCACTGTACACGCACAAAAGGAACCACTTTATTCCTTAATCTCTTCTCTTTACGATCAATGATCGCCACTGGTTGCTCCACATAACTGAGCCGTTCATCTACTTCGATATCTTCCAGTGGTACAACCATATCCTCGTCTGCCAAACACTTCCGCAGATGAGATACATGGAATGTCAGGTGAATTCCACTTAACTCATCCGGTAGTTCCAACCTATAGGCCACCTCTCCTACACGAGCAATGACTCGGAAAGGCCCTATATACCTCAGACCCAACTTGCCCCACTTTCTAAACCGAATGATAACCTTCCACGGCGAGACCTTCAACATAACCCTATCACCCACCTAGAACTCAATCGGCCTGTATCTCTTATCAGCATACAACTTTTGTCTATCTTTAGCTGCATTCATAATGGGTTTGATCTTTTCTAGTTTCTCAGTCGTAGCCTCGATCACCTCAATACTTCCCAACTCCTTTTGTCCAATATCACCCTAACAAACGGGTGTCCTACACCTCCTACCATATAGCATCTCATAAGGTGGCATAACAATTCTTGCATGATAACTATTATTATATAAGAACTCAGCTAATGGTAAGTGATCATCCCAACTTTCTCCAAAATCAATCACACATGCTTGAAGCATGTCCTCGAGTGTTTGGATCGTCCTCTCAGACTGACCGTCCGTCTGAGGATGATAAGCCGTGCTGATGTGTGGTCTCGTCCCCATCGCATCTTGGAATTTCTTCCAAAACATTGATGTAAACCAAGTGTCACGATCAGATACAATAGACACTGGTACACCATGACGAGCTACAATCTCTTTGATAAATAGATCCGCGAGTCTCTTAGAGGAATACGTCTCTCGGATCGGTAGGAAGTGAGCACTCTTCGTCAAACGATCTACTATCACCCATATAGCATCATACCCTCTCGGGGTACGTGGTAACTTCGCAATAAAGTCCATGGTGATATGCTCCCACCTCCACTCGGGTATATCCAAAGGTTGGATTTTCCCATACGGCTTCTGGTGTTCTGCCTTTACTTGTAGACAAGTAAAAGACTTACTCACATATTCTGCTATGTTGCGCTTCATACCCGGCCACCAGTAATCTTTCTTCATGTCGTGGTACATCTTTGTAGTACCGGGATGAATGGAGTATCGTGTCTTATGAGCCTCATCCATGATCTTTCCACATAGATTCCCGTAACGAGGAATCCACATTCGTCCAAATCGGGTTCTAACACCAAGAGTGTTCTCCCCAATTCCGTGACTAGACCTTTCATCCTTTCAGATTTAAGAAGTTCTTCTTTCAAAGCCTCGTCTTGAAACTCCTTGACTGCGTCATCACGTCGGAGGTCATAATCAACTGATACGCCTTCACCCGAATCGGCTCGGGTCTTTCCTTTTGACTAAGGGCGTCCGCCACCACATTGGCCTTGCCCGGATGGTAATGGATCTCGCAGTCATAATCCTTTATGAGCTACAACCATTGTCTCTGCCTCATGTTCAAATCTTTCTACTCGAAGAAGTACTTCAAGCTCTTATGGTCAGTGAAGATTGTACACTTCGTCCTGTATAGGTAGTGCCGCCAAATCTTCAAGGCAAAAACCACAGCTGCTAACTCCAAATCATGTGTAGGGTAATTGACTTCATGGATCTTCAATTGTTGGGATGCGTAGGCTATCACCCTTCCATGTTGCATCAACATGCAACCTAGCCCTAAATAAGATGCATCCGAATACACCACTAAGTCCTCACTCCCTTCGGGTAATGTTAGAACTGGAGCTAGCGTCAACCTCGTATTTAACTCCTTAAAAGCATTGTCCTGTTCATGACCCCACATGAACTTCACATCCTTACGAGTGAACTTTGTAAAAGGTGAGACTATCTTGGAAAAGTCTTGGATAAATCTCCTGTAGTAGCCAGCCAAACCCAAGAAGCTATGAATCTCGGATGGCGTCTTTGGAGACTTCCATTGCATCACCATTTACACCTTTGCTGGGTCTACCACAATCCCCTCAGGATTTACCACGTGACCCAGTAACTGAACTTCGAGCAACCAGAATGCGCACTTAGGGAACTTAGCATACAGCTTCTCCTTTCTCAATGTCTCCAATACTTCACGTACGTGGTCGGCGTGTTCTTCCTTACTGCTCGAATAAATCAGGATATCATCAATAAACACAATCACTGATTTATCTAACATTGGCCGACACACTCGGTTCATCAAGTCCATAAATGCAGCTGGCATATTGGTTAAACCAAAAGACATAACGAGAAACTCGTACGGTCTGTAACGCGTGGGAAAAGCTGTCTTAGGAATGTCTTACTCCTTCTCTTTCAACTGATGGTAGCCAGATACAAGATCTATCCTTGAGAACCAACTGGCACCTTGAAGTTGATCGAACAAGTCATCAATCCTCGGTAATGGATACCGATTCTTTACCGACAACTTGTTTAACTCACGGTAGTCGATACACATCCTCATGCTACCGTCCTTCTTTACAAACAAGACCAGAGCACCCTAAGGAGAGATACTCGGTCTAATGAAACTCTTATCAAGCAACTCTTGCAGTTGCTCTATTAATTCCTTCATCTCAGTTGGAGCCAACTGATACGCTTCCTTAGCGACTGGCTGAGCACCGGGTATCAAGTCAATTTGAAATTCGATTTCCCGGTCCGGTGGTACACCTGATAAGTCCTCTGGAAACACGTCGGGAAAGTCACACACTACCGGTACATCGGAAAATTATAGTGTTGACGTGTCCACATCCTTCACTTAGGCCAAATAAGCACTACATCCACGCCTCATGCACTTTCCCGCCACCGCCATCGAAATCACTTTCGGGATCGTCGTAACTCGATCACCGTATATCGTCACCGAACTCCCGTCAGGCGCTGTTAATCTTATCATCTTCTTGTGACACACAATGTTCGCTTCATAGTCTGCTAACCAATTCATTCCTAGGACTACATCAAATCCATCTAGGGGCATTACATATAACTTAGCAGCAAACCTATGACCTTCTAATTCTATGGCACAGTTCTCTATTACATCAGTGATTCTAGTGGGCTTACCAATAGCAGTTTCTATATCAAATGGATCATTAATACTTCTGCTGCTAACAGATAACTTATCGCAGAAATCAGTAGAAATAAAACTCCTACTAACACCAGAATCAAATAACACAGAAGCAAGAGTTTGGTTTACTAGAAACGTACCTGACACAACATCGGGGTCCATCCTAGCCTCCTTCCTGGTCATCATGAATGCCCTGGTGCTTGTGCTTTGCTCCTCAGTTCCGATCTTCTTTCCTGCTCCGAAACTCTCTGCCCTCGGCTTCTTACATTCCCTGCTCAGGTGGCCTACTTCACCAAAGTTGAAGCACCTCACTACCCTGCAATCTCTAAAGATGTGGCCGGTCTTCCCGCACTTGAAATAGACATTAAGCCCCACCCTGCACTCACTAGCGTGCTCCTTCCCACACTTACTGGACTTCTTCACTCCCGAGCTTATGGAAACCACCCGTCGATCATCCACCCTAGCTTTCTTGTTATTTGGGGTGAAGCCACCATACCCAAACCGTTTCCTGTTCCAGTTCCGGTCATCACCACCGGTCTTCTTCCGCTCGACCACTATCACCTCCCTCTTATCTTACAACCTCCCGGACAAATCAACCACCTACCTAAACATACTCGGTCGAGCGGCGATCATGTGCCTAAGGATATCTGCCGGAAAGCCTTGGATGTATCTTTTAATCTTTCGTGACAGGGGCGTCACCAATCCGACACCAGCCATGCCATCTCGTTGAACTTGGTGGTGTACTGTTGGTGTGTCATGGTTCCCGCCTCCAGCTGTAGGAACTCTCTCTCCATCTTGTCCAACTCCCGATGAGGACAGAACTCCTCAATCACCAACATCTTCAATTCTCTCCACCTCATCCTACCAATCGCCCTGCTACCCTCGGATTGGACAATGTTGTCCCACCAACATAGAGACGAGTCCATAAATGAATGAGTGGCAAACTTCACCTTCTGGCCCTCCTGGCACTCGCTGATTTCAAGGACAGCCTCCATCTCCCTCACCCATCGGCGAGCAGCAGCAGCAGTGCCATTGCCATCAAAGGT
The DNA here is from genome assembly GCA_018326465.1 of Flaveria floridana. Taxonomy (NCBI): domain Eukaryota; kingdom Viridiplantae; phylum Streptophyta; class Magnoliopsida; order Asterales; family Asteraceae; genus Flaveria; species Flaveria floridana. The sequence goes on along the minus strand of BJCO01746005.1, from coordinate 5,210 downwards.
AGGGGGCCTGTATCTTTGAAATGCCCTATAGTTACAGCCTCGTGCTGCCTTCGGGACAAGCTCTTCTTCCTCCACTTCCTCATTATTAGGAATAACAGTCTCGGTCTCCGGTTGCTCTCTCCTTCCCGAGGAGCTATTCCTCTCCTTACTTTCTCCTTCTCTAACAGCCTTAATCACTTCGGTCACTACAGATGGCAAGATCATCTGCATGACCTGATGAACCTCCTCCACCATGGCCTCCTTCACCAAGGCTCTCAAATTAGCACTCTCATCACCACCCTTCATATGAGGGTCTCAGGATCCTCATGGGTCACTTTCTCAACCCTGGGCCTTCCTCTTGTGACCCGTGGTCCAACAACACGTCCACCATGTACTCCGCCTCGTGTAGCCTTAGAAGATCTACCTCCAATCATCCTCTAACACACTATAAGATTCTAACACTAACATGGTCACTCAAGGTAATAGCTCAGTTTATGTCAAGTATAGTAAGTCCCTAATTACAGTGGCCAATTATGATTAGCCACCTACTTTACTCTTCATACCCCAAGTATTTCCTATCCTGACTACATAAGTATCTAAATCTACTAAGGGCAAACAGATCAAATAACATGCGCACATAATACCGGTTAATGTTTAAGAAAATACCTGATGGCACATAGCTACTTGGACTGGCATCCCTTCCATTTGTCTCATTCCCTGTTTAAGTTTAGGTTTCTTTTGAAAATATTTACCTATTTCACTTAAACTTTGGCTCTGATACCAACTTGTAAGGCCCCGTTCCCGGGCACCTCATAGTTGGTCATTCATCGCACATAAAACATACATTTATTTTAAACATCATAGAGGAAATTAATTAAAACCATTATATATATATATTAATGATAGCTTTTGCAAAGTAATACAATACAGTTAAACGTTACAAAAGATCATAATTGCATTACATCACAAAAACGTCATTTTTATACTGATGGATGCCATCCCAAAATGCCAAGTAGCTGCCCCGTGCCATCCTCAGCAACTCCTACCTGCCAACTGGAAAATACATAAAAGTCAGTGTTGCTTAGTGAGTTCTAGTTTTATAAATAAAATACTTTACTTTTGATATAACCTTTCTTTACTTTCATACGCGATCATGCATCATACGTACAGATAGATAATATTACTTTTAACTTTCATTATCATTCATTTTCCATCACCATCATATTCATAGCATTCTTTCATTTCATGCTTTTCATTAGCATTCTCTTACTTTCGTTCTCATTCTTTTGTAACGTACTTTACATTATTCTTTTACTTTCTTACTTTCTTTCTTTATACGTTACGTCATTCTTTTACTTTCATATGGATCGATGAACAATACCCCGAACATTGTGCATGAAGCTGATACTGGACGTGTGGTAATTAAACCACGAACATTATGCCCGAAGCTGATCCAGTCACCTAGGGCAAGTCATCTCTAACATTCATTCAAACCAATTGGTATTACCCCGAACATTGTGCACGAAGCTGATGCTGGACCTGTGGTAATTAAACCATGAACATTGTGCCCGAAGCTGATCCAGTCACCTAGGTCATACCAAAGGGCCTTATCAATCTCCATGATTGACCCTGTGTGCATACTTTGGGGTAGCTAACCCGCATCACAGTTGAGCTAACGACAAGATGGTCGTGCACCTCCTTTTATTTGCTTGCAAGCCATTCTTTCATTCATTACGTTTTACTTTTCATCTTTGTTATCTTTCACTTCGTTACGTTATTCTTTACGTTCTTTCATTCATTTGTCATACTACGTAAAGTAATAACATAATATTCATAACATCAAATACGTTAAAACGTATTTCATAACATCAAATAAATACATATAAATTTCATTTAAAGATAACACATTATACATACCATGCATCAATCATACATTCCATAACCCTAAGACATCCCATAATCATGCTTAAAATGGGTAATCATAACCCATAAGTCAAATCAGGTCAAACCCTAAAATTTCTGTTTTTCATGAAATTTCAAAAATAATTCTAAGTGTTTGGGGGCATAGGCACTATTTGGGCATTTCTGCCCTGTTCATGCGCTTTGCTACTATGCAGGCGTCTGGTCTTACACTTAGTCATCAACACTTAGACGCATGGCCCTTTTTGGGCGCATGGTCACTATTCAGGCGCATGGGCCTGGCACTTAGCCATTATGGGCAAAACTCCAGGCGCTTGGTTACTATTCAGGCGCATGGGATTTAGGCGGTTGGGCATACTTAGACGGTTCTTGATCGTTGGGCGCATGGGCCACTGTTTAGGCGCATGGGCAACTAACTTGCACTAAATCAATCTAAATCAGTCCCAATTCATCCTATATCATAATCTAATCTTAGTTTTAACATTCTAAGCATCATCAAATGTACATATTGACATATAAATCCTAAGTTTACACCCACCCACATATACAATCATACATACACATACGGTTACAAAACCCATTTTTATGAAAACATGTTTACATGCACTTTCCAGCCCCAAATCGTTTAAAACATGTATAAAAGGGGTTCTAGAAACCCACCTTTGTTGCTCTCAAGTTTAAACTCTTCACTTGAGCTTCTCAGATGATTCTAACACCTAGAAACCCACCAAACACACATTCGAACACACATAAACACACATAAGCATATAACTGAGGCATATGCTACCTAAAAACAACTCAAAACAAAGAATTCTTACCTTGAATCCGAATTCTTCTTCTTCTTCTCTTTATAAACCGAACTCTTTGCTCTTTCTCTCTCTAAATCCGAAAGCAGAAAGGTGAAAAGTAACATGGCATGGGCGGCCATGTTACTTTTGTACAAAATTATATAATATTTTGTACTTTGGACATGTTTAACCCCTTCACTTGGTTTAAATTACATTTCCTTCTTTTTATTCTTCTTTTACATATTTTTAAAATATTCGGGTGTTACAAAGTGTGTTAGAATCGGACCAATTTGTGAAATTAAACCATTAGATTTAGTGTATGTTGCTTATACATGTTATGATTTTATCTGATGTTTGTGCAGAATTCATAATTCATAGGGGTTAATTAGGTTTAATCGACCGTGATTGATATAGAATTATCATCGTGTTTTTTTTATAATGCATATGTGTACCGAAGAAGCTGAAAGGTTGAATGATTTGGAATTTAAAAACTTGTCAGTATTTCAACTTTGTTGATAATCTAGATGTATAATGAGGTTGTAAAATTGATGATAAATTAAAAACTTGTGATACATATATGTATTCAAAAAGTTAAGGTTTGTGACACATATATGTATCTTTGACCAAATCAAAAAAATACATTAAACTGAAAAGGATGTTTTTAGGAGTAAGTTAGATTGTTTTGAATGTTTCTATTTTTTAGTATAACAGTATCATTTATAATTCCAAATTGGTTGTGTAGGAAGTGAACCAGTTAAGATTATTACTCAATTCAATATGTCAACAAATAAGTTGGAAATTAAAACTGGTGTTCTATTTTATATAATAAAATTTCCTAAAATTTTACAAATAACTTTTGTAAGCAGGTAGAATGAAAAGTGAAATAATCGCCAAACGATCAAGCTTTAGTAAGTTCACTAACACTTTTGATGAATCCATCGAACTAGAGGACACCAAAGAACCATTGTCTCAATTAAAAGGTAATACATTTTCATTATTTTTTAAGTTAAAAATTACATGATTAACAAATATGAAGTATAAGGAATCATTATGTGGTTTTTGTTGGTGTTGATTAAAAAATAATAGGTACGTATATGTACTATGACAGTTACATTTTTTATAAGAAGGTCTTATATGATAGTAATTTTAGTAACCTATGTTAGTGGTGTAGTTTTATATTATTTTTGTAATTATATAATATGTGTTATGGGTGTTAACATTGAAAATTATTAACTAAAATTTAATTGTATATTTGGCAGTGGTTAAACGTCACAAGAGTTTAAGTGAAAAGTTGAAGATAATAAGTGAAGTGAAGGAGAGTTTTAGAAAAATAAATGAAAACCGCACAAGAAATCAAGGTATTTCATTTTATTATTATAGTAAATATGTTCTGCAGTTGTAAGATTTTTAATAATTATATTTAATATTTCTATGAAATTTGTAATGTGGATTGAAGAGTCAGTTACTGAAGGGGAAAATATGTCCAACATTGTTGATGAAAAAGTTAATGAGGAAGACAGAGAATTGTTTACAAATAGTGATGATTTGAAGGAGGGTTATGTGACATCCGTCACCAAAAGGTACGTCATTTAACGTGGATTTCGTTGACTATTCTTAGAACATTCATTCCTCACCCTTATAAACTATTCGTGTGGATATCATACTTGTTTAGTTATCTTCTACACTTATTATATCATTGTTTGCAATGTTATCACTTAAGACGTTTACAAATATCGCCACCGACATGGTTAAATATATTATGTTAGATAATATTAACGTCATTAATAACATCATTTTCAAGATACAAACAACATTAAATACGTCCCTATTGTTAATATAACTCGCCCATTTACGTCGTTTTCAACCGAAACAAATTTGTGAACTCGGGGGGCTAAGTGCAGGGACTAAATGTAACAAATTGCCAAACTAGGGCTGGGTATAAATATCCTTGTTCCAGCCCTAGCCTTCACAACTACATCTTCTTCTTCATCTTCTTCTTCCACTTTCTCCACCTCCTTGCACCCAAAACCACCCCGTTTTCTTCGTGTTTTCACCTGTTAGACCACGCTACAGCCGAGAATACACATTTCTAGCAGGTAGACGACCTTGGTTGTCTCTTTCTTGCTCGTTTTACTTCTGCGATTTTAGGGTTTCGAGTGCTCGGGTTCAACCCGAGCACAAAAGGTCATGTGGGTGCGTGTGTTGCCTTTCTGCGTGTGCATCTTGCTTAGATATGTTAGATGAGTTTTTATGGAAGTCCTTGATGTGTGAAATCCGTGCACGGAGCAGCCGAAAGCACTTCAGCAGTCGTGATTTGCTGCTCTAGGCGACTGGATCTGCCATGCGACTGAGCTGTGCGACTGGGTGAGTCGTGCGACTGAGTCCATGCGATTGGGTGAGTCGTGTGACTGATGCCATGCGATTGAGTGAGTCGTGCGACTGAGCCCATGCGATTGTGTGTGTCGTGCGATTGAGTCATGCGGATGAGTATTGCCATGCAATTGAGTCAATGCGGATGAATGT
>BJCO01746004.1:0-11088 GCA_018326465.1 Flaveria floridana | reverse complement strand
CGCACGCATGTAATAACGTCATGCTAATTCTAAACGTGAATCTTATATGTTCTAGTTAGGATTGCTTTGTTGATGATCATCACCTTTCTTTATCGAGCTCTGAATTTGTATAAGGATACCAGGTGAGTTCTATTGATCCCTTTTTACTTACTGTTTTTGGGATGAAACATGCTCTTTTGTTTTATGAACTATGATTGTGCTTTACTTGATGCTTGTATGTGGGACTTTTGGATACCTGCTGACACTTATATCATGATCATTAATTCTTTTGTGAACCGCTTGCTTTATATGGATAGATCTCTTTGGGGAATCCCCCACACACAGTGGCTCCCGCTACAGGGTGGTACCCCACTGAGATCCTGAGTGATCGTATGTGGCATGTAACAAGTTTTGATTAAGAAACTATGGTGAACCATCCTAGCAGGTATGGTTCACTGATTTGAGGCTTGGTTCCTTCCTTTGGGAATATCCGGTTAAACACAAGTTTAAAAGAGGCCAACTGGGGACCAAGTGCAGGGTTGATCGTGATACCCCACGATGATTGATACTATAATGATGCTTTTAAAATCAAATGATATTTTTCATAAGCTTTTACACTTGATTCTAAACTTTTAAATGTGGACTTTCAGAGTCTCTTTTGTTTTAAGACTTAAAGCACATATGTTTTGAAAGTCAACTAATGAATTTTAAAGAGACCTTTGTTTTCTGAAACTTTAACCACTTGAACTCACCAACTTTATGTTCCTAAATCCAAAGCAAGATATGATGGTAGAGGTTAAAGACAAATGTTGAGCCTAGAAGCCTTAGTTACTGAAGCTTCAAGAAATATTTACCGAGAGATTGATCATGACACCTATAGATTGTAGGTTGAAGCACCTTGTGAATTGGAAACAGAGCCAATATTCTGATGTAAATGTTGAATGTTGTATTGTAATAAACCATTTAGTTTCCGCTGCATTTTGGTTGTTGTTTACTAATCGTGACGTCCCGCCTCTCTGGGCCTGGGGTGTGACACCTATCCCTTCTTCTTTCGGGACCTCAGGCATAACTATCTCAGGGTCGGACTCAATATCCGAGATCAACGCTTCGCGTGATCTATGAAGATCCCTTCAGGTTGGGTATCCAAACCTAATAGTATAATACGGCGCGCATGGGACGGAAGATTCCAGTAGAAGGCATCCCGTGAGGAAAGAGTAAAAGTAATAGTGCTTTCCTTAGGGCAATCAGATAACAAGACATAGAGATAAATAACTGGTATAGAGGGACATACATGCAATATCATACGCAAGCCAATCCTAGCATGCATTCTACATGAAGGTTCCTAGGTTATAGTCTAGGTCAAGTGATTTGCCTAATTCTCTATAACCAATGGCTCTGATACCAGTCTGTCACACCCCCGCTAAAGCGGAAACACGAGGATGTAACGAGACGGGATCGTCATAACACATTGCAACAATAGAGATGCAAAATATGTAATTGATGATAAAGCATGTCATGATAACACCTGACACAATGGAGACTTGTTTCGTGTTTAGTTAATATTCATGACAACATAGCCATAAGCATAAACTTGTAAATGAATCACATAACCAAAAATAGTATCATTGTAATGTAATTCCCATAACCCGGGAACAAGTATCCAAAAGAATAATTGTATGTAATCAGACCAACAATGTTTCAAAAGAATGTTTGTCAAGTATTGTATAGTCTCAAAATGTATCCTAGGGTCTTCACTAAGGCAGCACACCTAGATCTTCAATTAGCATTGTCACCTGAAAAGATATTCTCAAAATGGTCAACAAAATTGTTGGTGAGCGTGCAGTTTTAGAATAATAAGTAAATTGATGCTGCATAATAGTTTGTCGAATACCGTGAATACAGTTATAAGTAAGCAAAATCATATGACAATGAACTTCACAACCAAACCTAATGACGTACACACAGAATCTTGTCAGAATATATTCACCCAAGGGCCCGTTCCTGGCCACTGTTGGTACTAACTAGCATACCAACACTCAAGGGTGGTGGTGTCAACCCAGTAGTACTACTAATACCTATCCGTCGGTTTCAACACCGGAATTAAATGGTTGTAATAAAGTACCACACAGCGACTCATGCATGTATATGGTAAGTGCTCACAAAACAGTAGCACGTTGATTCCAAGAATGTAAGTTGTACAGCATAAATATGGGTGAGCATACTTTTCCCCCAAGTTTGTAAATGATTAAAGAATTGTATAAATATGAAAAGGGGTCATGAAACTCACTTGTTCGGTGGTAAGTATGGATGATCAAGTTCCAAATGTTGTATGCAATAAAAGGTCAAACGCCTATTAATAGTTATCGTTAAGCATTAATGATACGTTTAATGAAAATAGTCACGTTCGGTCGGTTCGGGTTGTATCGGTTTGGTCACGTGAAACACACACAAGCAGACATAAGTATTAGATCTTATATAGATCCATGTACTTGGAATCGTCGCCATTGCCGATGATATTAGTGTAAAGGTTTCCTTGTTGTTAGATAAGTACTTGATAATTGTAAAAATGTTAACGTTGATTTGATTTGTGGTAGTATTAGTAATTTTTATAGCGTAAGCGTTAATAATGTCATTAGCAATGGTAACCATGTCGATGTCACCTTAACCTCACACGACATACACATACCATACACACAAGAAGGGAATACACACACAAATAACTTCAGTCGCACGACAGCACCAGACACACGACTCAACACTCCATCTGCACGAATCAACCTTCATTCGTACGAATCAGCTACATTTGTACGGATGGACCTTCATTCGTATGATTCGGCACTTAGTCGTACTACACAACACTCAATCGCATGACTCAACATTCATACGCACGAATCAACCTTCATTCGTGCGACTCAACATTTAGTCGTGCGATTCTTGCACAATCACACACATTCATCCGCATTGACTTAGTCACATACATACACTCAATCGCATGACTCATTCGCACGACACACTCAGTTGCATGACCCAGTCGTATGACAAAGTCAGTTGCACGACTCAGTCGCATGACAGAACATAGACAAGACTCAGTCGCACACGCAGGTCACAGGGGTGTCGGGGTGCTCGCGGCAGCCTTTAGTCGTTGTGACCACTCAAATGGCACCACAGAACATTTACGAATCGATTTCTCACGTGTATTAGCAATTTGAGCACTCGAAGGACCCTCAATCGTGTTCGTTCGCTCGGGGACAATCAAAATTACCCGAACCGCCGCGAGATAGAAGAATAAGGTGAAATAGAGGGCTACGGTGGTTGTCTACCTGAGTGGGGTCGGCTTTGTGCGGCCTGTAGCAGCGGTTGGCCGGAGGAAACACGTAGAGAGTCTTAGAGCAGAGAGGGGCCGGCGGTTGGTGGTTGTAGATTTTTGGGTAAAATGGATAAGGTGTAAAAAGGGGGTTTTTATACCCTTCCAAGTTTGTGGGTTTGGGAACTTCACTCCCTGGACTTCCAAGCCTTAATTCTTTTAGTTTGGTTAAATACAATTTGGGTCCCTTAACTTGGTTAATTATATTTCAACGCTAGTATGTTAGTAGAAATCACATTAATTATATTGTCGGTGTTAATGATAATAATAATAATCTATGACCTTGGGTAACTATAATGATAAATATAGTAGTGGTGATAATAATGTTAGTGATATTAATAGTAAACAACTTTTGTTTACTAATGCTTTCTTAATTACTTGATGAAGTAAGGGTAATTATACTGGGTAGAATGTTATTAGGCTTTTAGTGTTTGAGTATTTATGCACACCTAACATAACACACATAACTAAGGAAGCAAAGTTTGAACTAAGGCAACTTGATTATGAGCTATTGTTAAGTATTCAAGTAGGCTAACAAATATGACGCTAATCGACGGACCTTATGGTGACGGATGTCACATATCTAATTTCAATATGTTTTGTTTTTTAGTGTTGAACTGGATTATTTGTTATGAACATTGCTGCTATGTTGTCTATATGAATTGGTGTGTCCAAGAAGTTAAAACCATAATCAAGCATCTAGTTTTGAATCCAGGGAACTTGAAAGGAACAAGCTGACGCTGCTATGTACTCAGCTTCTACTATGGAAATAAATACATTTGTCTGCTTCTTGCACTTCCAGGAGACCAGTCTGGGGCCAAGAAATTAACAATCACCAGATGTGGACTTCCTATTGAAGTTGCATCCCCCACAATCACTATCAGTGTATGCATAAAGATTGAAACCTCCTTCTTTAGGATACCATAATCCAAGTGAAGGCTTGCCCTTGAGATATTTGAATATCCTCTTGACTGCATTCATATGAGATTTTTGGGATCTGCTTGATACCTGGCACAAATACATACCCCAAACATAATGTCAGGTCTACTAGCAGTTAGATACATAAGTGATCCAATCATAGAACTGTAATGGTTCTGATCCACTAATTTTCCTTCCGAATCTGGACCTATCTTCATCTTAGTATCAACAGGAGTTCTAATAGACTGACAATCTGCAAAATAAAATTTCTTCAACATGGTTTCCATATATTTTGATTGATTGATGAAGATTCCATCAACTGTTTGTTGTACTTGCACCCCTAAAAAGAAAGTGAGTTCTCCAATTGCATTCATTTGGAACTTTGAATGTATGAGATCTTCAAAGTCTTTATATAGTTGCCTGTTTGTTGAGCCAAAAATGATATCATCCATATAAATCTGGACTAGCAACATGCTTTTCCTTTTCTCTTTCTGATGAGAGACTGATCAATCTTTCTTCTTTCATTGCCATGTGTGAGCAGAAAAGATGATAGAGTCTCATACCACTTTCGTGGGACTTTAAGGTAGACCATACAAAGCCTTGTCAAGCTTGTATACCATGTGAGGGAAATCTAGGTCTTCAAAGCTAGGAGGCTAACTCATATAGAGTTCTTTAGCATATTTGCCATAGAGAAAGGCACACTTCACATCCATTTGATACACTATGAATTTCATGGATGCAAAGTACGCAAGGAAAATTCTGATGGCCTCTAATCTGGCTACAGGAGCAAACACTTCATCATAATATATTCCTTTTTCTTGAGTGTATCCCTGTGCCACTAATCTTGCTTTGGTTCTGATGACAATGCCCTTATCATCAGTATTGTTTCTGTATAGCCATCCGGTACCAATGGGGTGTTGACCTTCAGGGAGATCTACCAGTTGCCATATCTCTTGTTTCTTGATCTGGAGCAACTCTTACTACATTGCCTTGATCCAACTGTTGTGTTTAAAAGACTCTTTTATGTTCTTGGTACTGTCTGACATAGAAAGCAAGAAAACAAAAAGATGTTTGCAATAGTTGACTTGCTTCAAGTCACCCGCTCATCTAGTTCACCAATGATGCTTGACACTGGATGGTCCTTATGTATCCTAGTGGTTTGAATAGAGTCACCAGCAATTGATACATCAAGGTTGGAGGCATTCAAATCATCATGGTAAGAGGCACCTTCAGGATGTGATGTGGGAAAGTGATGAAAGTAATCAAAGGCTTCATAGGTTTCGGCTTGGGCATCTGCTACACTTTGAACACTGTCATCATTTGCATTTCTCTCAGTCTCAACTTGAGCAGTAGCTCGTGGTGTATCCCTCACTTCATTTGACGGTTCATCTGAAGGAGTTGGCAGGGAACTAGGACCAGCCTCAGTTGAAACACTTTGATGTTGTGGTGCTTGTCAAACAGGATCAGCTTGCAAAGGAATATCTTCATCTGGTTGATCAGTAGAAGTAGGAGGAATCATGGGAAAATCATCTCTTCTTTCTACTGGTCTAGAAGTTCCAGCTGACTATAGTTTACCTGCATATGACAAGTGGAACTGATCAAAAGATCTAGTAAATGAGTCAATATCAAACAACCAGTCAGGACCACTTATTAATTTAGGAAAGGAGTGTTCATTGAATTGAACATTGGTTGATTCATCAATGATGTTCAATCTATTATTAAACACTCTGAAAGCCTTGGATGCTGAGGAATAACCTACAAAGAATCCTTCATCAGACTTAGAAGCAAACTTTACTAAATGATCTCTGGTGTTTAATATTGATACAAGACTACCAAATGACTTGAAAAATCCAATGAATAGTTTTCCTAGAAAAAGAAGTTCATAAGATGTCTTGTTGCTTTCTTTGATTATCAAAGTTCAATTTTGTACAAAGCAAGCTGTGTTAACTACTTCAGCCCAAAAGGTAATAGGCAGTTTAGTATCTGCTAGCATTGTTCGTGCTGCCTTAATCAGTGTTCTATTTCTCCTTTCCGCTACCCTATTTTGTTCAGGAGTTCTAGTTGCACTGAACTGATGAGCAATGCCTTTGGTTGCACAAAATGAACTTAGATCTTCATTTTTGAATTCAGTTCCATTATCACTTCTAATTGATTTTACTTTATGATCAAGTTGATTTTCAGTTTTAGTGATAAAGTCTTTTATTATTTGTGATGCTTTTTTTATGAAGGAAAAAGAAAACCCATGTAAAACATGAATAATCATCAATGATCACTAAACAATTCTATTTCTTTCTAATGCTCATAACATGAGTTGGTCCAAAAAGATCCATGTGAAGTAAATTCAATGGGGTATTGTTTGTGTTCACAAGCTTTGGTTTATGAGATGACTTATGTTGTTTTCCTTTGAGACATGCTGAACAGTGATCAATGAAATGAAATTCCTTTTGAGGTAAACCAACTACATGGTTTCCTTTGAGCAATTTGTTCATGTTTTTGAAATTCGTATGTCCCAAGCGTGTATGCCAAAGTTGTGACTCATCAAATGATGCCTTAGATACAAGACAGGTTTCTTCTTTGGGATGTGCAAAATTATGGTTTAAGACATAGGTGTTTTTCTTCCTAGGAGTCTTCAAAACAACCCATTCTTCAGGAACTTGAAATACTGGTTTTAGAATGAAACAATGAGTGTTAGTGAAGTGAGTGGAATATTTCTTATCACAGATCTGAGACAAGCTAAGAAGATTGAAATTCAGCTGCTTGCAGTAGTTCACTCTATCAAAACTTAGCAATCCATTTGTCACAGATCCTTCACCAGTAATCCTGCCACCATGTGAATCTCCACCAAATGCTACAATAGTTCCTTGAATATGCTTAATGTAATGCCCCGTTCCCGGGACGCTTACAGCTGGTCATTCATCGCACTCGAAACACATAATTATATAACTTTACTAAAATCTTTTAGCGGAAACTTTTAAACATACATTTCATTTTTATATAAATGCTTTTGCAAGTTAATACAACATTCGTTACAAAACAACGTTTGTTCGCGTTACAATGCAAAAACATTATACAATAGAATGCCATCCAAAAAGAGCTGAGTAGCCGCCCCGTGCCATTCTCAGCAACATTACCTGCCAACTGGAAACACATAAAAAGTCAGCGTTGCTGAGTGAGTTCTAGTTTTTAAAGTAAAACATACTTTGCTTTCGATTAAAACCGTAATTTACATTCGTACGCGATCAAGCATCACATGTACACATAGATAGTATCATTATTATTTTCATCATTCATTCGTTAACTTTCATCATTCAACATACATCATTATCATTCACATTCGTTACTTTCATTCACGTTCATTCATTACATTCATTCATACGTTCATTACTTTCATGACATGTACAATACCCCGAACATTGTGCACGAAGCTGGTTACTGGGCCTGAGGTCTTTCATAGACCTCGAACATTGTGCACGAAGCTGACTCCAGTACCAAGGGCAAGTACATTCACCATTTAACTTTTCTCTTTTCATTCCGGATCAATGCCATGTGCTATACCCCGAACATTGTGCACGAAGATGGTTACTGGGCCTGAGGTCTTTTGTAGACCTCGAGCATTGTGCACGAAGCTTACTCCAGTACCTAGGGCAAGTGGCAAGGATCCCATACATATGGTCAATCACAAGGATTGGACCCCAGTGTGCATCCTTCTGGGGTAGCTAACCCGCACATAGTTAAGCTAACACCCTTCATTGGGGGTGAACCTCCATACATTTGCTTGCAAGCCTTACTTTCATTCATTCATTCGTTAATGCATGCATTCTTTCATTTCGTCCTCTTTTCATTATCTTCCACTTTATGTTACGTAATACTTTTTATTCATTCATAAACATTCAACGTAAAGCCACAATCATACATAACAGGAACGTAAACATAAACATATACATACCAAATCATCGCCATACAAGGCACCATCATACATACATAACATCCATCATACATAAACATGCAATATCATCATGCCCAACATAACTAATAATGCCTCAAAAATCATCTTACATGAACTTACGGGAACTTCCACATCAAAACTTACATCTGCACTTTCCCCGAAAGTCAGTACTTAAACTACACTTTTCCTCGGGTATGCAAGCCCTACGTGGGCGTATGGGCACCCTTCAGTTGCAGGGCCTCCCATGCGACTAAACCCCATGCGAATGAACACCAGGCGATTAAGCCTCGTGTGAATGGACATCCATGCGAATGAACACTGTGCGAGTGGACCTCATACGGATGGACACTATGCGAATGGACCTCATACGGATGAACTCAATGCGGATGAGTACTTATGCGAATAGGCTATCAGCTGCATGACTCCCCATGCGACTGGCCGTCCAGTCATGCAATTGAACCTCAATCGTGCGACTGAACCTCATTCGCACCCCAGTCGGTCGTATGGCCTCCAGTCGGTCACCTAGCCCTAACTGTTGCAGAATGCAGTTCATCCCGAACCCAATCTACCATTTTCAACCTCCAAGCTCATCCAAACCCATTCTAAGCCCAAATCAACCATCCTAAACCTTAGGAATGCATACCACAACACCATTTAAGCACACACAAGCCCGGAAACAAACTCCAAACGCATCACACGCAAACACACCCAAATGGGTCAAAAACACACACACATAATACGGGTTTCAGATGTGTTCGAGCCCCAAAAGCATTCAAAAACGTGTAAAAGAGGGGTACTAGAACTCACACAAACGACACCGAGAAGAAGAGCTTCGTTTAGACACGTTATACGACGATTTTGCACACTTGAACCCACTCGAACCAGCCTTTCTCCCCTTTTCTCTCTTCTCCTCTCTTTTGCTGAATTTTCACAAGTGTGGGGAGGGTGTGGGCTGCCCTCCCCACTTAATCCCCCACTCTTCCCAACTTTCTCCCGTTTTGTCAGGTTTGGTCCCCCGACTTTAGACTTTATTTCTTTTTCTTTTTTTGTCGGCTTCAAGGAAAATATCCGGGCGTTACACTTAAAATCATGAAGGAGGGAACAGTCTCCTGTCATGTGTCATGGAATCCACTGTCCATACACCATAAGTTGTTGGACCTGTATGGATGACCCTGCAAGCATAAATAACTAGTTAGTATGTGGAACCCAAGCCATGATGGTCTTGGGTTTCTTGTTTCTATCTATGACTGTAACTTCTTGGTATTTTCCTCTAGGTTGAGATTTAGAGGATGATGCTTTAATTGATTTGTGTGGGGTTCTTATCGTATTCTTCTTCTCAGTTTCAACTAAAGTGTCAGAAGAGTAGTCAAATCTTTGATCCCTATTTCTAGCTATAACTTGGGCATGTTTTTTATTTTCAGAAATCACTTTTGTTTTATATCTTGGAAAAACATTCAGTGATTGTTTCCTATTTTTATTTGAATTTTGTTTGATACTCTTTGACTGTCTGTTGTCATAGAAGTCATCATCTAAATTCACATTCAGTTGTGGACTTCTAGATTTGACCTTGACAGTTGAAATTAGTGAGATGGACTTGTTTTGTGGAGTTCTCAAGCCTTTTTGATTGAAGAAGCAATCAGATGTATTGTGCTTTGTCATATCACATATTGAACAATACTTGTTAAAATAACAATTCTTCTTTGAATGATTGTTGATGTTATAAATTGAGCAGTATTGGTTGTAACAACACTCATCTTTGTTGTGATTTGACATGTCACAGTTTTCACAATACATCTGTTTGATTTTTATTTTTGAGGATATAGATTCTTGATGCTTAATTGATTTTGACTTCGACTCTTGTTTTGTTTTTGTTAAAGAAGCAATACATCTTTAATTACACTAGTTGATTGTTTCACAACTCTATTGTGCCTTTTGTTTAAAGGATGTCTTTGCTTCTTATGAATCCTTTTTATCTTTGATTCAAATTGTTCAACATCCTTTTGGTTGAAAATGTCAAAACCTATTCCTTGTTTTGACTGATGAGATGAACTCATATCAATTTTTATTTATGGTTTTGAATCTTTAGAGATTTTTCTTTAAATGATGGTGATGCTAAATCCTTTCCTTTATGTTTCATTGAAACCTTTTCTAATTTGCTTGAATGGTTAGGAAACTTAGTCTCACAATCAGACTTGCTTTCAGTAGTAGGTTTCAAAGGCAATTAAGCATGTCTCATCACTTTGAGTCTTTCTGGGATGAATTTCACAAAATGAATTATGGCCTTGACTGGACTCTTTTGTTTCTTGACACTGACATGTTTGTCTGAGCATTCTTTTATCTTAATGGGATGACTTAATTTGATATTATCCTCATTTGTTTCAATGTAAACATTTGGGTTATTTTGAGGATTGGTTATCTATGAAACTAGTGTTTTAGTTTCAACAGATTTAGGTTCATTTGATTCAGACAAAGTAAGAGGCTCAGGCATGACAATGTAGTTGTCATTGTATGCTGGCGGACAAGAATTATATCCAATTCCAGTCATGTCCTTTGGCTCTGTTGGACCCTGAAAGGATCATACATGCCAATTCAAGAGGTGGATGGTTGTTCTGCTGGAAATCTCCCCAAGTCCAAGAAGAAATGCGGATACAGAAGTCTATGCATAAGAAGGAAAAGAACATGTCAGCTATCCGCATTTGTCAATGCGGATGACCAAGAACAAATGCTGACAAGTAGTTGTTCATCCGCATTAACAAATGCGGAAAGCTTGTGCAAGGCAAACAAGGCATTTGTTTATCCGCATAAACTAATGCGGATGATCAGCAACAAATGCGGCTAAGTGTTTGCTCATCCGCATTAACTAATGCTGATGACCAAACAC
>BJCO01745997.1:0-11451 GCA_018326465.1 Flaveria floridana | reverse complement strand
ATTTTATTTTATTTTATTTTATTTTATTTTATTTTATTTTATTTTATTTTATTTTATTTAAATTTCCTTGTCTAAGAAAAATCCAAAAACACAAAAAGATTTTCTGTTTAAAATTTTGGGGGGAGATTAGTTTACTTTCAGTATTTATTTACTTAAAAAAGGGGGGGAAGGGCAGATAAGCTAAAAGGCAAAAACAACAAAGATAAGACTATGATTCAACACTATGAAAAGTGATAGTACACAGGCGTCTAGTTACTTGGAACACTAAAAAGATTTTAAATTTTTGCAAGTTTAGTTTAACTTAAATCACAGAAAATTGTTAGTCAGAGAACTCTAAGTCTAACAAATTGGGAAAATGATAGTACACTTAGGTGTTACTGTAATTACACGGAGAAAGTTGATCTACGAAGGTGCTAGT
Organism: Flaveria floridana; assembly: GCA_018326465.1. Taxonomy (NCBI): domain Eukaryota; kingdom Viridiplantae; phylum Streptophyta; class Magnoliopsida; order Asterales; family Asteraceae; genus Flaveria; species Flaveria floridana. The sequence continues at coordinate 11,033 of BJCO01745997.1, read as the reverse complement.
TCACTATACGATGTGTAGGTAGATTCAACACAATAGACTAGTACACATCATTGGTGAACTCAATTTAAACTAAATGGTTCAGCTGACTGTAGTTTCCCATCTTATCACTGGTTAACATAATCAATTATTTCCAATAAGGAATGACAAGCAAATAAACGCCACTATATATGTGCGGATGACCACAAAAATAGCAAAGCACGAAAAAAAATGAAAATAAACGCAATCAAGCTGATAACATATGTTGTTGGTGCGTTATGTGCAAAAGAAAATAAGAAATGCTCAAACAAGGAGATAGGTTGTGTGCCTCTCTGCTGTGCGATGGCACTGACCTGAGGATAAGCATAACCTAGATATTCTAGAAATCACTGTTGCTTGCCGCCTCTCTGCTGTGCGATGGCACTGACCTGAGGCTTGGCTTCTCTTTGAAAGTTCTAAGAATAGTCTCTTCTTGTCAATATACCCGTAGACCGCTCGAAAGTCCTCTAAGGAATGTTGATTACCATATAAGCTTGGGATCCACAAATGTTGGTTGAAATAAGGTAACTTATTGCATCACCAATACGTGTCAATAGTCTGTGTATGGATTTAAGTGGACAAGCATACTGACAATCGTCGTGGATGTACCACCAGAAATTGATAATCAACGGGTGTTACGTATCAGATCAAGCATGATTCCTAGTTAGAATTTAGAAGACTCAGATGAATAAGATACTGTGATATGTAAATATGCTAGTTTCCATTTCAATAAATGTATAAAAAGTTTCGAGTAATTGAGTTTATGCATGTCTGATTCCAGAAGAATCTGTCTTGGAAATGATGTTAATGCAAATAGGCTGTTCTACCAACCCTAAGAAAATCACAAAAACATGTTTAATTTGTTACTTCGTTTAGTCTTTAACTTATTTGTAAAGTGTGTCAGTGTCGGACTGTGTTATGTTACTTATTGCAGTAAATGTCACAAAAAGAGCTTAAAGTTTAATCTAAAACAAATTGTTTCTGAAAAGTTAAAAGGATCATGTCTGAGATGATCAGGAGGATAAATGGATCATGTCTGAGATGATCAGGGGCATAAATGGATCATGTCTGAGATGACCGGGCGGTTAAATGGGTCAAGTCTGAGGTGATCTGGGGGATAAATGGATCACGTCTGAGGTAATCAACAGGTTTTAATCTAAAAGTGATCATGTCTGTGATGATCAACTGCTCATAATGTTTATCTACTGTTAAATCGAACTGAGGGTCGTATGTTAAAATGGTCAAAATGGCACAAGTATGACCGATTCGCACGACTGAACCATAAATATGGACCAGTCATACGATTGGAGCATATGAATGAGTCAAATCGTATGATTGGACCATACGAATGAGCCCAATCGCACGATTGGGGGTGACCGACTGTGTCAGACGTCTGAATGAACCTCAATCGTACGATTGGAGGTAAGCGATTAGGTAAATTGTACGACTGAATCTCAGTCGCACGACTCAATCGTGCGACTAGGCTCAGTCGCACAACTAAATTGTGCGACTAGGTTCAGTCGCACGACTGGAGAGTGCCCTAGTATAAATAGAGGGTGAATCGGACTCAGTCGCTCCATTCACTCAAATCGCCCCCAAATCGTACGATACACCCATACTCTGCCAAAATCTCGTTTGATCTCCTTACACCTGTTTTGACACGTTCTGACCATCTGTATTTGCTCCATAGGTACTACGCGACTCTGGTTGGCTATTAAATAGGTTACTACAACGTCAAAATGGATCGATAGTGACCTAAGTTAAAACCGAACAAAGCTGGACAAATAAACTAATAAAACTAAGAGTTCTGAACATTTAAAAGTTGTTAGAAGCTTAATCGGTCATGTGCGAACCTAATGAGCCATCCCTCAACGTTTAACCACAAGAATAGCTCAAAAATTAAATTTGAAGGGACAATCCGTTAGTCATGCGACTGGACACTCTAATGAACTCCAATCGCACGACTAAGCAGGATGACTAGACTCATTCGCACGACTGAGAAAGACGAATGGTTCAATCGCACGACTGAACCATGCGTCTAAGCTCAATCGCACGACTGAGGCAAATGCATGAGAAATCGCACGACTAAGTCAAATCGCTAGCTCAGTCACACGTATGAGCTCAATCGCATAACTAGAGCACAGTCGTCTAGCTCAATCGCACGACTAAATTCAATCGCTCAGTTCAGTCGCACGACAGAACAAACTGTTTAATTACATGAAACAAGTCTGACATACTTTAACACGTACTAACGTTTATTTACTCTGTGTCACAGATGGCGAGCAGGTGGATGATGAGCTCTAAGCACAACATTTGTGCTTATCTCGATCTGACTTCCCACAACTCTGCGGAGTTTGCCGGGATCATTACCTTTCTACATCGCTCGAGGATATTTCGAGCGATATCTACACCGTGCACTCCTTACCGAACGATACAGCAGATGTTCTGGGAGAACGCTGCTGTAGACAGGTCTACTGAGCCCTATCGTATCAGGAGTTCTATATTTGGGGATGCCATAGAGATATCAGAGGAGGATATCAAGACAGTACTGGAGTTCGGGGACGATTCTGACTACCCGACCCGATTACATCCCCTCATTGTTCGTGGTTGCTTTCTGAGGGCAAAGTATTCTGGGGACATCATCGCAAGTATGCTCAACAAGAGCAACTTGTGCCCCCAGTTTAAATATTTGGCCCATGTACTGCTGAGATGCATCGCATCCAGGAAGGGTGGCTTCGACGAGCTCTCAGACCAGATGCAGAACGCCTATGTGGCGTTGGTGCTGAATAATCTTTTTAGCTTTTCAAGGATGATCTTCACCTACATGGTGAAGAACATAGAGGCGAAGGGGAAAGAAAGCTTCTGCATGTATCCACGCTTTCTGCAGATGATTATAGATCAGAAGCTCCCCTCGCTGCCCAAGGAAAAGGAGGATGTTGTTGTCCTCGAGGTGATGGTGACACCACCCTCGGGAGGATGAGGGTGTACCGGGGGAAGCAAGTGAAGCCCCCGGTAAGGAGACTATTTGGGCATCTGGCCCATGAAGACTATGTGGTGCCGTCGAAGAGGAAGTGGCGCCACGAGGAGAGTGACTCAGATGTTGAGCAAATTGCTCTTCCATCTGACGACTCCGATGATGATGGTGATACGGGCGGAGACTCAGGGCCTGCTACTTCTAGGGGCCCCACTAGACAGTTCACTCAGTCACCACCTACACACCTAGATGCCACCACTGCCAGTTTTCACCAGGATTTTCGTCCCTCCGATCAGGAGGAAGTAAGTGATGAGGAGCCTCTGACGAGGACTGTGGGCAGTAAGGTGATTGCCATAGAGAGAGGCATGAGGGCGGTTGGTGGACGCCCAGTGGAGTCCGGGGATGCTGCTGATTCAGATCCCTCATATGCCCCGGACCCGCTCAGTAGCCAAGGGGGAGCCTCTGTATCTAGAGGCAAAAGGAGGAAGACTATGGCACACCCTTACGGCAAGAAGGGGAAGAGGTTGAGATTCACCCTGACATCATCCACCAGCACAGCCACTACCTCAGCCACACCATCTACCACTACCACCACCACTACTATTCCACCCCCCGTTACCACCATACCAGCTACCACTACCATACACTCTACCTCACCACCCACTCATATACCACCACCGATCTTCACCACCGCCACAGCTACCACAACTAGCCACCGAGCCGGCCCATCCTCCTTTCCCACAGGATCATCCCTCCCTCCTATTGGAATGGAGGAACAGCTTGTAGCACTCAACAGAATGGTGCTGAAGCTGTTAGCTGCGGATGAGGAGAATGCAGCCAGACTTCTTCAGCTTGAGGAGCAAAATGCCTCTCAAGCGCATCAGATTGCCCGACTCTAGGAGCAAAATGTCCTGTCAACTCAGAAGATTAAGGAGTTGGAGTCTGCTAACAAGAAGATTCTGCTGAAGCTGAAGGGGTCACAAGCTGATCCTCTGAAGATAAGGGAGGGAGATGATGATGATGATGTTGATGATGATGAGGATAATGAGAGTGATGAGGATGATGACAATAGTGGTGATGATCAAGCCAAGGAGAGGCAAGATGATGATAATGATGATAATTCTGCTTCAAATGCTACTGATCCTGGTCTAGAACAACGTACAAAAAGAAGACAAGATCATGGATCTACAGCAGCTCCTCCATCATCACCTACTACTGAAGCTACCTAGCAGATCCAAAGCAAAAGTATAGATTAGATGTTTTATTATTTAACTTTTGTACTTGAATCATCTTCTGCTGTTTATGTAATTAATGTAATTATTGAGTATTTAATGTTTAATTATCTTGACTATATACTAATGATTGTTATGCTTCATGTCTAAATCAAAAAGATCCATCATTTTAGCAATATGAGTACGATGCTGCACCCCTCCAAGAGATCAAGTCTCAACTCACCATGATTCTTGATCTGTAGGGGATCATCAGAAGGTCTGTGAGTTATACTCCTGAAGAAGGGGAAATAATTCACAACCTAACTGATGAGCAGATTACTGAGATGTTCAGGCTAAATCCAGATGAGATCATAAAGGATGTGCCAATCTTTGATGATGCTAGTGATGAAGAGCTCAACGATGTTGAAGAAATAAAGATTAAAGACATCACGGATCAGTATTATTCAGAATACACTGACCGAGAGGGAAATATGTTTCTAGATCTGGTTAACACTCTCGGCAGTGATGTTCTGGAGAAACTCAGCAAGAAGGAGAAAGAAGCTGAAGCATCATCCAGCCAAGCCCAAGCCTCGGACGCTGATGTTGATATCAGAAAGGCTGAATGGGCAGCTTGTTTCGCCTAGATCCGAGCCCAGCGCGAAACTGCTAAGCAACTTACCTACACCAAGCTCTACAAAGTAAAGAAGAACATGAAGGTGTCAGGGAAGATCATAGCATGGGCTCACTTTGAGGATCTTGGAGTTTATGCCGTGAAGAGAGAGAGGGGAATAGAGTACTTCAGATTCCCTCACGATCTGAAGACTCTCCCCGGGTTTGAGCTCAACCAGCTGGCACGACTATAACTTCTCTATGCTAACCCAAAGAAGATGTCCGGTTGGTTTGAGGCTTCCCTAAAAAGGGAGTACATGACTAGATGGGTGAACTTCAAACCTCAGCAGGCTACTAGATACCTCAGGAGGTCTGAGGTGAGTCCCATCACAGGTCAACCGAAGATAGTCCTGAAGTGGCGACCTCCGCATATAATGTCCCGAATTCCACTGAGGGAGATGCCACAGGACTTTACCCCACACTTTAAGTGGTGGTACTATGACTGGCGCTCGGGAGAGGCCGTCATTGTTTTGGATAGGGAAGGCACGGTGGACACAATAAGGGTGTTTGACCCCATGTGGCTTATCAACTTATCAGCATCATATGTTTATACGCTATACAAGTGACCATTATTTTTTGACACGCAGGATATAGTGCAAGCACTATAGTTCAAGCATATCATACGTCTATGCTTCGCACTGAATATCCATGCCGGGGTTTTGAAAGAAGAACAAGTGAAGAGATTTGAAGAGTTCAAGAAGGAAGTCAAAGTTTAGATAGATCTAGGTCCAAGGGGGAGTTTGTTGGTACACATGTCCCTAGGTCTAGTCTAGTGAGCTTCAATGTAATAGACTTTCATCTTGTAAGACATATGTAATGTTTTATCAATGAAATGAAAAACTCTTCTATGAATGTTTATTGGATATTTGATGTCATATCTATTAATATTCATTGTGACATGCATATATGAACATGTTATATAGGTTTACAGCTGTTAGACCTAGTTCTGAATCATTAAAGGTTCAAGAATGTGTTTAACTAAGTATTCTAATTCAGTCGCACGACTGGACCATGCAAATGGGCCAATCGCACGACTGAACCAGGTGATTGAATCAATCGCACGATTGAGTCATATGACTGACTCAGTCGTACGAATGAATCAATCGTATGACTCAGTCGCACGACGGAGCCAGTCGCCTGGCACAGTCGTACGAATGAAAGCTGTAACCTATAAATACCACTTAATTCGTGGAAAAATAGGACAATTCGATAATTTACAACCCTAGCCATCCCAGTTCGCACAGATCGTTCCTGCCAAGTTCATAGAGCGTTTTAGATCATTCCTACTTCATTCTTAACGTTTTCTAATCATTAGGTTTGATCTGGATAACGTTCTCCCTAATTGGATCGCTAATCAAATAGAATTCCGCGCTATTTGATTCGGTTTCACGTAGAATCAGTTAGTACTCCGTCCGTACACGGTCCTAACAAAGTTTAAGCATGGAGTTCAACCTTTCATGAGAAATGCGGCTGAAGAAAACAAATGTGGATGAACAAGATTTTGTCCGCATTAGTTTTCATGAAAAACTTCAGTTGTGGTGGGACTAATGCGGTAGAGTGAACTTATACACATTACTTTCACTTGTGTTTCATGACATAAAACCATTACCCGCATTGGTTGAATGCTTGGGTTACCTTCACTCGCATTAACCAATACTCTTACCCGTATTAAGTTTTGAACTTAATTTTTATGCTGCGGCTGGTTTTGGCTGACTTTTCTTTGATGCTTTATCTTTGTGAAGCAATTTCTATTGCCTTTATGAAGACGAGTCTGTTGCTTGATTCTTATGAAGTTTTGACTGATTCTTGGGATATCAATTCTTGCTTGGATTGACTTGTACATCAGAGGTGATACAAGTGTCCCATGGTTGACTGATCTTGGGCTTTTGTGCATCAAGATGTCTACAAGAACTGAGATACTATGGTATAACTTCTTCAACAACACAGTGTGTTTTCTAATTTTGCAAAATGTTTTTGAGTTTTCTAATTTTAAGAAAGGAAACATCTGTACAAAATGATCAAAATTTTAAATTACTCCCCCTAAAGTTTATAGCCATAGTAGATAGAAACTTTTAAGTATTTGAAAATTTTGAATAGAGAATCTTTTTGTGGTTTTTTCTCTCTTAATTGTACAAGAAGTTAAGTTATACCTTTCTTTGGGATCATATCAATCTTACCTTTCACAAGTACAAGCAATTGTTAGTAAAACAGACATGGTCATGAACATATTGATTGAAGGTATGCTTGTCCTCTTAAACTCATACTTGGTTAATATTCTAATGCAAATGATCTTATCATGTTTTTAGTTGATTTGGCATTCAACATGTACCTCACACTCAAAAGCATGGCAAGGTCAACCATCTGCATGCAATGTATGGTACAACTTTTAACATCTTACTTGACCAGGTTACTTAAAATATGAAATCTCATTTTGCTTGATCCTCATTGGGATTCTTTTGTTTTGATCCTTTTATTAGTTTGATCCACATTGGGATTCTTTTAACTTCACTTTGGAAGGTGATCTCTAAGGATTCTTTTGTTTCATTCACTTGGAATGCATTTTGTTCTTTTGATTCATCTAAATTGGATGTGTTCCATATTAGGAATCTTGATGCATCATGACATCAGCACTATGTGCTTGTTTCTCCAGGTCTTTGCTTAGCAAAACAAAGGAGCAACTGATATGAGTAAAAGAGATTCATAACTCATCATGACCTGGGTTGTTTAGGTTGCTACACACACAAATTTGGATAAGTCGAAACTTACACATACTTTGATATGACAGCATCACAGTTGAATATAAGCTTTAGTTCATCACTGCATGTGGTTTATTTTCCAAGTTGAGCCTATCCACATATCAGATACGTCATGTCAGTCATTTGAGATTTAAAAATAAGCACAGTGAATGATATAACGACTGTAATTATATCATTTCCTAATAGATAAACTATTAACTTCTTCTTTTAATTTCTTTTTGGTAATTTTTTGAAATATTTGAATGTTTTTGTTTATTTTCATTTTACTCAAGCTTAATCATGCCAATTGATTGTACTAAGAATTCAAATCTGGTGGGATCAAATGCCTTAGTGAATAAATCAGCCAATTGATTATCAGTCTGAACTTGTATCAATTTGATTAACCCCTTTTCAGCACAATCTCTCAAAAAGTGATATCTAATTTCAATATGTTTAGTTTTTGAGTGTTGAACAGGATTATTTGTTATGAGCATAGCTGCTGCGTTGTCAATGTGAATTGGAGTGTGCAGAAAGTTAAAACCATAATCAAGCATCTGGTTTTGAATCCAGAGTACTTGAGAACAGCATGCAGATGCTACTATATACTCAGCTCTTGCTATGGAGATAGATACATTTGACTGTTTTTTGCACTGCTAGGAGACCTGTCTGGGACCAAGAAATTGACAACCACCAGAGTGGACTTTCTGTTGAAATTGCATCCCCCATAATCCCTGTCAGTGTATGCATAGAGATTGAAGTCTCCTTCCTTTGGATACCATAATCTAATAGCAGGCTTGCCCTTAAGATATCTGAATATCCTCTTGACTGCATTGACATGGGATTCCTTAGGATCTGCTTGATATCTTGCGCACACACAAACACTAAACAGAATGTCAGGCCTACTGCCTGTTAGATACATAAGTGAACCTATCATAGAACGATAGTGAGTCTGGTCCACTAATTTGCCTTCAGGATCAAGACCAATCTTCGCTTTAGTATCAACAAGAGTTCTGATGGACTGACAATCAGCAAACTTGAACTTTTTCAGCATTGTTTCCATATAATTTGATTGATTGATGAAGATTCCGTCTACTGTCTGCTGGACTTGTACTCTTAGAAAGAATATGAGTTCTCCCATAGCACTCATTTGCACTTTTGAATGCATGAGATCTTCAAAGTCTTTATAGAGTGTCTTGTTTGTTAAGCCAAAGATGATACCATCCACATATATCTGAACAAGCAACATGTCCTTTCCTTTTCTTTTTCTGAAAAGAGTCTGATCAATGTTCCCTCTTTCATACCCATTTTCAAGAAGGAAGGATGATAGAGTCTCGTACCACTTCCTAGGAGCTTGTTGAGGACCATTCAAGGCTTTGTCCAGCTTGTATACCCTGTGTGGAAAATCTGGGTCTTCAAATTTGACTCACATAGACCTCTTCAGCAATCTTTCCATACAAAAATGCATATTTCACATGCATTTGATAAACAGTGAATTTCATGGATGCTGAATATGCAAGAAAGATTATTATGGCTTCTAGTCTAGCTAAAGGGGCAAATACTTCATCATAGTTGATTCCTTCTTCTTGTGTGTACCCCTGAGCTACTAGTCTTGCTTTGTTTCTAATGACGATTCCTCTATCATCAGTTTTATTCTTATATAGCCACCTGCTACCGATAGGGTATTGTACTTCGAGAAGATCTACCAGCTGCCATACTTCTTGTTTCTTGAATTGTAACAACTCTTCCTACATTGCTTCAATCCGACTATTGTCTTGAAGCGCCTCTTTGATATTCTGGGGTACTGTTTGACACAGAAAACAAGAGAACAAGCAGATGTTTGCTATGCTTGACTTGCTTCTTGTCACCCGTTCATTATGTTCACCAATGATGTTGTCTACTGGATGATTCTTGTGCATTCTGGTTGTTGGAATTGAGTCACCAGCAATGGTTACATCATGATTGGAGACATTCAAATCATCTTGGTGTGAGGCAACTTCATCTTGTACTATTGGGGAGCTGTGAAACTAATCAAATTCTGTTCCACTTCCTGCTTCAGCATCAGTAGGACTTTGATTACTTCCATCATTTGAAGTTCTTTCATTGTCGACATGAGGGATGACATGATTTTGAGTTCTAACTTCATCCTGATTTCTGACTTCAATGGGGGTTCTTCCGAGGGAGAAGGAATTATGCTGGGACCATCCTCAATTGAAGCACTTTGATTTTGAACTACTTGTCTGACGGGATCAGCTTGTAGTGGAACCTCTTCATTAAGTTGATCAGTAGATGTTGGAGGAATCATTGGAAAGTCATTCCTTCTTTCTACTAATGATGAAGGTGCAGATGATTCTAGGTTTCCTGCATCAGACATGTGAAATTGATCCAAAGATTTTGGGAATGAGTCAATATCAAACAACCAGTCAGGACCATTGATTGATTTAGGAAATGAATGTTACTTGAATTGAACATTTGTTGATTCATCAATTATGTTTAATCTAGGATTAAACGCTCTGCAAGCCTTTGAGACATAAGAATTACCTACAAAGAATCCTTCATCAAACTTTGATGAAAACCTTCCCAAATGGTCTCGGGTGTTTAGTATCGAGACAGGACAACCAAATGACTTGAATAATCCAATAAATGGTTTTCTTTGAAATATAAGCTCATAAGGTGTCTTATTTCTTTCTTTGACAATCAGAGTTCTATTTTGTACAAAAGATGATTGGTAGTTTAGCATCTGCTAGCATGGTTCGTGCTGCTTCAATTAGTATTCTATTTCGCCTTTTAGCTACCCTATTTTGTTGAGGAGTTCTAGTTGCACTAAATTGATGAGCTATGCCTTTGGTTGTACAAAAAGAACTCATGTCTTCATTTTTAAATTCTGTCCCATTATCACTCCTAATTATTTTGACTTTAAGATCAAATTGATTTTCAATTTTTGTGAAAAAATCCTTTATTAATTAGGATGCTTCGTTTTTGTGAAGTAAGAAGAAGACCCATGTGAATCTGGAAAAGTCATCTATGATTACCAAATGATATTGTTTTTTTCCAATACTCATAACATGAGTAGGTCCAAAAAGATCCATATGAAGTAGCTTCAATGGTGAATTGTTTGTGTTCACCAACTTTGGCTTGTGAGAAGACGTGTGTTGTTTTCCTTTGAGACACGCTGAACAGCGGTCAATAAAGTGAAATTCTTTTTGGGTAAACCAACAACATGATTTCCCTTAACCAATCTGTTCATGTTTTGAAATTTGTGTGTCCCAAGCGTCTGTGCCAAAGTTGTGACTCATTAAAAAATGCTTTTAACAGAAGACATGTTTATTCTTTAGGTAAAGCAGAATTGAGGTTTAAGACACAAGTATTATTCTTCCTCGGGGTTTTCAAGACAACCCATTCTTCAGGAATTTGGAATCCTGGTCTCAGAAT
>BJCO01745979.1:0-19977 GCA_018326465.1 Flaveria floridana | reverse complement strand
CGAATACGTTTATTTTGCAAATGATTCATATCGTCAAGTGTACCCATTCCAAATTTGATTCGAATCAAACAATCCGCGGCTGCCAATATATCTCGCGGTAACAAAAATGTATTGTTCTGGGGTATATCAAGGTTGAGTCTCCCTGAATACCCTGATTCAAGGCCAAAGAATTTCCTACCGCTACCATATAGTATTCATCTCTACCCGGTGATAAATAAAGAATCTGTGCCCCTTTTGATCTCTCAAAAGTTTTATAAAACGGACTTTCTAGAAACCCCCAACAGCCAACCCTCGCATGAATTGCTAAGGATCCAATAAGTCCAACATTGATTCCTTCAGATGTGTCAATTGGGCAAATACGCCCATAGTGACTAGGATGAATATCTCGTATTTAAAAAGTAGCAGTTCGCGCAGTCAATCCCCCCGAGCCCAAATAACTCAATTTTCTCCTATGAACTATTTGTGTCAATGGATTAGTTCGATCCAAAACTTGAGATAATGGGTGTAAATGGAAAAAAACTTTATAAGTATCTGTTAATGGAGTTGAATTTACCAAGTTCTGAGGAGTTGGTGTCCAGTTATGTTTAAATGCTGCATATATGTTTCCTCAAGCCATATTTTCTAAACGAACCAAGGCCAATCCAAATTGCTCTTATAAAAGATCTGCTACAGAATGAATACATTTATTTTGCAAATGATTCATATCATCAAGTGTACCCATTCCAAATTTTATTCGAATCTTGGGCATATCATTTGACCAGTTGTAACTTCTTGTTTTGAAGATTTGAATGATTTTGAAAAGATTAAGAATAAATACTAATATAAAATGATTAAATAAGTTAGTGCATATCTTGATTTTTTTATTTACTTTTTTCGAAATAGGTAAGATCCGGTGAATCGGAAACAATTAATTTAGAATAAAAAACTTTTTTTATGAAACAGACATATCAATATGCGTGGATAATACCTTTTCTTCCACTTCTAGTTCCTATGTTAATAGGGTTTGGACTTCTTTTTTTTCCGACGGCAACAAAAAGTATTCGTCGTATGTGGGCTTTTCAGAGAGTTTTATTGTTAAGTATAGTCATGATTTTTTCTATGAATCTGTCTATTCAGCAAATAAATAGCAGTTCTGTCTATTAATATGTATGGTCTTGGATTATCAATAATGATCTTTCTTTAGAATTCAGCTACTTGATCGATCCACTTACTTCTATTATGTCAATATTAATCACTACTGGTCATGTAGGAACAAGTTTCAAGTCTACCGGTCTGTTAGGATGCCTCAGCTGCATACATCACTGCACTTCCACTTGACACCTATCGTAATGATAAACGGCTCGTCTCGCCGTGACCTTCTCTTGAATTCTCAAAACTTCTGTCGCTCCATCCCCGCAGGGGCAGAGAACCTGTCGCTGTCTCGGCTGTGCTACCGGAGGCCCTGGGGAAGTCGGAATAGGAGCGCACCCATCTTGGGGTGGGCTTACTACTTAGATGCTTTCAGCAGTTATCCACTCCGCACTTGGCTACCCAACGTTTACCGTGGGCATGATAACTGGTACACCAGAGGTGCGTCCTTCCCAGTCCTCTCGTATTAGGGAAAGGTCCTCTCAATGCTCTAACGCCCACACCGGATATGGACCGAACTGTCTCATGACGTTCTGAACCCAGCTCACGTACCGCTTTAATGGGCGAACAGCCCAACCCTTGGAACATACTACAGCCCCAAGTGGCGAAGAGCCGACATCGAGATGCCAAACCTTCCGGTCGATGTGAGCTCTTGGGGAAGATCAGCCTGTTATCCCTAGAGTAACTTTTATCCGTTGGAAAACATGAATATTGCACCACACTTATACCTGACCAGTTGAGTTATTATAAACCCGTTTGTCTGGTATACTATATCCAAGGAAGATACCTTCTCCTGCCTTCTCGCAGAACTTCCCAGTCTGATTCTTCTTTAGCAGCATGCAGGGTGCGCCAAATGGTTCCAGATTCTCTAAATTGGATTTACGTTGTTGGAGCAACTCATAACAAGGCTTTCCATGACGTTTGACGACCAAGACCCAATTTAGAGTGTAACATGCATTAGCTACTGCCTCATTGCAGAATTGAACTGGCAGTTTGGAGTCAGCTAGCATAGTCCTTGCTGTCTCTATCAAGCACCGATTCCTCCTTTCAGCAACACCATTCATTTGTGGAGTGTAGGCAGAGGTAAACTGATAAACAATTCCTTTCTCTCGACAGAAGGCCTCCATCCACTGATTCTTGAACTCTGTCCCGTTGTCCGATTGAATTCTTCTTACTTTCAGCTTGTAGAGAGACTCCAATATGGTAACAAGATGTTTGAATGATTCAAATGTCTCTGATTTAGCTTTTAGAAACATCACCTAAGAGAATCTTGAGTAATCATCCATCACCACGATACAGTACCAATCCCCGGCTATGCTTTTTGTGCTCACTGGGCCAAACAGATCCATGTGTAGAAGCCCAAGAGGAATGTCGATAGAATTAACTTTCTTTGCTTTGTGAGACTTCTTGGCCTGATTCCCTTTCTTGCAAGCGACACTGAAATCTGGGAGCTGGAAATTCTTGACTGTAACTCCATCTACCAGATCGTTCTGAACTAGATGATTCATCTTCCTAGGATTGATGTGTCCCATTCTCCTGAGCCAGGAGACTGAATCTTTTTCTGTTGCTTTTTACAAGAAGCACTGAGCAGTAGACTCAGTTGTGGAGGGTTTTGATTGGTCCAAGACATACAGGTCGTTGTATCTTGAAGCCAACATTAGAACTTGTTCCTTCGGGATGACATACTCCTTCTTTAGTATGTAGCACCTCTTGTTGTCAAACACAACCTTGAACCCCTTATCACAGATTTAGGAGACAGAAAGTAAGTTGTTCTGTAGTTGCTGAACATAGTTGACCTTGTCAAACTTCACTTTCTTGTTTCCCACTTCACCTTGCATGGTGATGTAACCTCCTTTGTTCCCAGCGAATGACACGTGTCCCCCTTTAATTTGCTTGACGTTGAAAATGAGGGACGAATTCCCGGTCATGTGCCTGGGCGCCCCACTATAAATAATCTAGGTATTAGTGATAGTGTTGTAGCGGACACCCTGTACATATAATGGAAATAGTTAGTTCAGGTTTGGGACCCAAGCCTTAACTGGCTTGGGTATCCCAGAGGTATCACACATCATGAAGTCAACCCACTAACCTTCAGAGGATGAGGGCATATATTTCTTTTCCTTGTCTTCACTATCAGACACAATACTTGATTTTTCCTTCCATAAACCAATTCTGTGTAAGACCTGTTTGCGGTAAACAGACGACTGGCTTATGGTTTGAACTTTAGGTTCACTAATAACCCTAGATTTAACCTTAGGTGACACGGCTTTGCTATTAGCTTGTCTGTGTTGACTTTGGTGTTTTGATAGAGTATTAGATTTGATTTTAGAAAATCTTGGTTTTTCATCATCAAAAAGTTCAATTTTCCTTTTAGGTGTCTGGTAGTAAGGACAATTTGGAGAGATGTGTCCTCGTTTTCCACAACTGTAGCAAGATCTCCCTTCGACAGTATGAGGAAAGCGTTGATGAGGGGTTGAGTTTAGTCGGGGGCTGGGTAGTTTCTTTTCCCTCTTAGATGTTTCTCCTTCTTTAATAAAATTTATTGTTTTGACATTTGGTACATCTTTAGCTTTTAATTTATTCAGATTTTGATGACTTACTGGTTTAGAATTTGTTGACTTAGATTGTTTAGGTTCTGGAATAGATGTTTTTGAACCTAACCCTAAGTTAACTTTTTCAATTTTATCAGTCAATTCTTCAACAGTCATCTTATCTTTTGATCCCAAAGTAGTATTCTTCTGTTCAGTGACAAACTTCACGGGTTTCCCCGTAGAATCTGGATCACTGACCAGAGGAGTAGACACCACATGATCCTTCACTAGGTTGTTATTGATTAGTCTACATTTACTGTTCTAAAGGATAGCATGTGGTGGCGGTACTACTTTATATCCCAGACCTTTCCCGCCATTTTGTTCTTTCACTAAGTTGAACTATATGTGAAGAACTAGCCAAACTGTGCAGTTTTTGTTTTAAAGATTCAACTTCTACTTGCAAAACTGCTTTCTCCTTTTTAGTTTCTTCTAAAGAATTTAAATAGAACTTAATATCATTAGATTGATTTAAATCAACAACCTCGGTTTCCCTTAGTTGTTTCCGTAACAGTTCTATCTTTTCTTTGAAGCTGCACTCATTTTGTTCTAATACATGATTTGCTTCAGTGTAGAGTTGTAAATCATTTACTAGATTATCATTGTGTTCTAATAACCTAGTAAACTTTAAATCAATGCTTTCTCTAAATTTATCACATTCAAAAAAAGCATGTTTATCAAATAATTCGTCTTTGGAATATACCTGTGTAGAACTAGACGAATCAGCCATAAGTGCAGTGTCAGATTCTTTAGTGACTTGAGATTCTGAATTTGCAGCACTTAACTCTTCTTCAACCAAATGATCAACGACATCCCTAGCTTCTTCGATATCTGGACTCGCATGATTAGCTATGATGTCTCCCTTACTTGCAGATCCATCATCCAAGGTATCAACAAATGCAACATTGGATTCACCCTCAGATACGAATCGGAAGGACCAGTCTTGTCCTTCCTCACCTTGTGCAACCAAAGCCTTAGAATATTTACTTGACGATGCTCCAACCTTCTCCTTGTCTTGACGGTTGAATGTGGGAAAAAGATTTCCATTCCCAGTCTTCTTTGGCTTTGTGCACTCACGTTTGAAGTGCCCCTTCTCTCCATAATTGAAGCACGTGACTTTGGTTTTGTCAAATCCAAATGTTGTGTCTTTAGTTGCAACTAAATTCTGCCCCGTCTTCTTGACAAACATTTTGGCTCTTCTAGTAGAACTAGCTAAGGCCCACATAATATCCATGCGTTCCAGCTCAGTTTCATCAACTTGCTCATAGTCTTCGTAAGCAAGATGACAGTTCCCAATCTTACCAGCAACTAACCCATCATAAGATTGAACAACAGCAGCTAGAAGGTCCATATGTTCTTTAGCAACTTCCACGGTTATATTTCTGAAATTCTCGGTCTTTAACTTGGTAGTATTTGCCTCAGGAACAATGTATTGGGTGCTAGTTGACCCTGATGTTTTGGTTCCTGATGAGTTGCTTTGGGAAGGTGCAGAAGAGTTTGACACAAACGCCGTTTGAAGCGGTGCGCCTGAAGTAGTAGGAGTTGGAACTGAGTTGTATAATGCTAGATTCTGAGCATAGGATCCTTTCTTTGACTTGTAATTCTAATGCAACTCCTCCTCCCATAACTTCAGAATGAAATCATTTATGTCTAAAGTGGCAAGAATGTCGTTTTGTCTCAAATTAGACACAAATGGATCCTATTTTTCTGGCAGACCATAAACAAAGCTAGAGACTTTATCTTCCATGTATGTGGTCACACCATGAGTGTGCAACTCACTCATCAGAGGATAGAATCTATCAATGATATCATCCGACCTCTCTTTTCCAACTGGTGAGAAATTGTCGAATTCCTTTTTAAGAGCTTTTACCTTCAATGCTTTTAGAGTTGCATTGCCTTCGTATCTCTTTTCCAATGCCTCCCATAGTTTCTTTGACTACTTGTTCTCAGAAAACTAATGAAATATGTCCTTAGGTATAGACTGAGTCAACAAGGCATATGCTTTCTTTTTAGCATTATGCATAGTCTTCTGGGATTCACTCATTCCTTCTAAAGTTAGCTTCACTCCATTAGCACTGACTGGAGCCACATAACCAGTCTCAATAGACATCCACAGATTGGGGTCAACTCCATTCAGGTAGATTTCAAACCGCTGTTTCCACTATGGGTATTCATCCAACGTTAACAGCTTTGGCAGTTTGTTGTGTTCCCGATCTCACTTTCCAGAAGTAGATGATTCTAGATACGTGAGTCCTTTCCAGCAGTGAATGCAGAGAACTGATCTTCCATTTATTTAAACTTGGTAAACTTAGAACAGGACAAATTGACTTATGCGATTGGACAACACGACTGGGTCAATCGTGCGATTGAAGGATGTGGATGGCTTCAATCGTGCGATTGGATTCAGTCGTGCGAATGAACATGAAGAATGAGGTCAACCGTATGGAATAACTCAACCGTGCGAATGAACTGTGTGAATGAGTCCAGTCGTGCGATTGAACCATGCGTATGGGATTCAGTTGTGCGATTGAGCTAATCATGCGACTGAAGCTGCTGCTGCAGAAAAAAGTCAAATTTTTGAACACTTGACACAAAATTACGAATTTTTACGAATCCTAATCTGCCGTATGGGAAAAGGTCGAAACTTTTAACACAGAGACTTGTTAAAAACAAGTTTTGAAGCGAAAAAGTGTATCTTTTGAATGAAAATATCAGTTTTGACACCATAACCAATTGAATCCACGCAAAATCACGAGCCTAAGCTCTAATACCATTTGTTAGGACCGTGTACGTACGGAGTACTAACGGATTCTGCGTGAAACCAAATCAAATAGCGCGGAATTCTATTTGATAGGCGATCCAAACAGTGAGAACGAATAACCCAATCGATCTAATGATGTAACAATTGTTAAGAACAGAACGGAATCAATCAGGAACGAACTATGAACATGGATTTGCGAGTTGGGACGCTCTGGACGGCTAGGGTACGAAAGTATACAAAGTATTATGAAGTGTTATGTTTTTCCATGAATTATGTGGTATTTATAGGTTATCAGCGTTCATTCGTACGACTGAACCATTAGCATGGTTCAGTCGTGTGACTGAATCATGCGGTTGACTCATACGCACGACTGAAGGTTTAGTCGTGCGACTGAACCAATCTTATGTCTCAATCAAACGACTGACCCAGTCACCTGGTTTAGTCGTGCGACTGGTCCATAAGCATGGTTCATTCATGTGTATGGGCCATAAGTATGGTCCATTAGCATGAATGTCCACATGACTAAGTTCAACACATTTCTAAGTTCTTATTGACTTAGAACTATGTAAAACCAACATCAAACCTATATATTTAGTTCATACATGTGAATCACTTCCAATATAAAGATAACATGACATAATCAATCATATATAAACATCACAATGTATTTCATATATCATTTAATCATTTCATTTCATTGGATTACATAAGTGTAAGACATGAAAGACTTTTACATTTTAGAACATAAACTAGGTATATCAAGATGTATCAACACTTCTTGTGCAGAAAAAGGAATAAGTCATCAGTTCAGTGTAGCAAGAACTCCTCAGCAAAATAGAGTAGCTGAAAGGAGAAACACAACATTGATAGAAGCAGCCAGATCAATGCTTGCTGACTCTCTATTACCCATATCTTTCTGGGCTGAAGCAATCAACACTGCTTGTTACATTCAAAACATAACATTAATAATCAAAGAACATACAAAAACTCCATATGAATTAATGTTTAAAAGAAAACCTTTCATTGGATTTCTTAAAGCATTTGGATGTTTAGTTTCAATCTTAAACACAAGAGAACAATTATCCAAATTTGCTCCAAAAGAAGATGACGGATTCTTTGTTGGATACTCTGTAAGCTCAAAAGCTTACATAGTATACAATCAAAGTCTTAATAATATGGAAGAAACAACTAATATTATTTTTAGTGAACACTCTTTCACAAAGAAAGTAATTGGATCAGACTGGTTGTTTCACATTGATTCATTAACAAAATCATTTGACACATCTTATTTTGATGTTACAGTTACAAAAGAAGATATTGAATATCCTATGGTACCTCCTCAACCAACTATTGATGTTCCTCTAACTGCTGATCCTCCAAGGAGAACAACCACATCTTCTTTAAGCACAACAATTACACCTCCAATGGAACAAACGAAAACATCCAATGAAATAAACACATATACACCATCTTCATCAACCCCTGTGACGACTAAACCACCCAACCAACCAATGTCATATCAACCACACAGTTGAAGAAGATGATGATTATCATTCCTTACCAGATACACATCATGATGATGAAATCTTAGATTTCTTTCATGATTCCCCTCAAACATTCAATGAGACTATACGGCCAGATTGTCCCACAACCACAAATAGACTTTCCCATCCTACAACGCCAAAACAAACATTCAACAATCTTGATTCAATAATCCCTGTTGATCAGATTGAAACAACAAGAATACACAAATATCACCCTTTAGAAAACATCATAGGTGACATTCATGCCCGACTGACAAGAAGTTAATCAGACATCGCAAACATTTGCTTGTATTCCTGTTTCTTATCCCTAGCTGTACCCAAAAACATCACAGAAGCACTTAAAGACAACAGTTTGATAGAAGCAATGCAAGAGGAACTACAACAATTCAGAAAGCAAGTGGTCTGGAAGCGGGTTGATCTTCCTGAAGGTCAATGTGCCATAGGCACAAAATGGCTATTCAAAAACAAAGCAGATGACAGAGGGATTGTCATTAGAAACAAAGCAAGGCTTATTGCCCAAGGATATACTCAAGAGGAAGGCGTTGATTATGATGACGTCTTTGCTTCAGTAGCTAGACTTGAATCCATCCGAGTGTTCCTTGCATATGCCTCATCTAAAAACTACACCGTCTTTCAAATGGATGTAAAATGTGCATTCCTTTATGGAAACATAGATGAAGAGGTATATGTTGCTCAACCACCATGGTTTGAAGATCCAAAATTCCCTCATAGTGTCTACAAGTTGGATAAGGCTCTATATGGTCTTCATCAAGCACCTAGGAAGTGTTATGAAACTTTATCTAAGTTTCTACTACAGAATGGGTATATCCGAGGGAAAATAGACCAGACATTGTTCTTAAAGAAGAAAGAACAAGACTTGTTAGTGGTTCAAGTCTATGTGGATGACATCATCTTTGGATCCATAAACACATAACTTTGCAAAGAGTTTGAAGCTCTTATGCAATCAAAATTCCAGATGAGCTCAATGGGAAACTCACATTCTTCCTTGGACTACAAGTTCATCAATCATGAGATGGGATTTTTATCAACCAAAACAAGTATGTGCATCAGATTCTCAAGAAATATAACATGGCAGATTGCATATCAAGCAAAACACCATTTGCAACTGGACTGAAGTTTGGCCCAGATACAGAAGGAACATCAGTTGATCAGAAACTTTATAGATCAATGATAGGTTCTCTGATGTACCTTACATCAAGCAGAACAGATATCATGTACACAGTATGCATGTGTGCTAGATATCAAGCAGATCCCAAAGAATCAGACATAAATATTGTAAAGAGAATTTGCAGATATCTAAAAAGCCAACCAACACTTGGTTTGTGGTATCCAAAAGATGGAGACTTGGCTTTATATGCCTACACAAATAGTGACTACGGGGTATGCAATAACAACAGGAAATCAACTAATGGTGGCTGTCAGTTTTTTGGATGAAGATTGATCTTCTGGTAGTGCAAGAAACAAACAAATATATCCGTGTCAACAGCTAATGCAGAATACGTAGCTGCTTCTGCATGTTGTTCTCAAGTGTTATGGATTCAAAACCAAATGCTAGACTATGGCTTTAATTTTCTTAAAACACTCATACACATTGATACTTCAGTAGCAATGTTTATAATAGACAATCCTGTTCAACATTCAAAAACCAAACACATAGAAATCAGATATCATTTTCTAAGAGATTGCTCAGAAAAGGGTCTGATCCAGTTGATCAAAGTTCATACAGATAATCAATTGGCTGATCTTTTTTACAAAATCATTTGATTCAACTAGATTTGAATTTCTGGTTCAGTCACTTGGTATGATCAACTATGAAAAAAAATGTTTTCAAACATTAAAATCAAATAGTCTTGATTTTGTCAAAGTCCAAAGCAATTGTCCCACTTATATCTTTTCCAAAATCAAGATAACATGCAAACAAATCATTTATAATATTGAATCACACATACACTTCCTGAGAAATGATAGTACACTAGCATAGCTCTTCACTTGAGTCTTTTTCCACTAATAAAGACTGATGCTACCTTGTTTGATATGTGGATAGGCTCAACATGGGACACCTAACATCAGATACAACAGTGAAGAACTAAATTCTTATGATTGTGTGGTCAACAACACAACTTGGTTTATGGTAAGTATTGATTTCTTCAACATAGATAGCTTGAAATCTAACTTGAATACACCAAGTGAAACAGATTATAAATTGCTCAATTTAAGTGTCTCCTCTGTTATGATAATCATAGACCTGGAGTACACCAAGACATTCTTTGTTGTGCTGGGCACAGACCTAAATGTTCTTAATCTTGATCCATAAAAGATTCCCAATGAGGAACACATCCTATAAGGATGATCAATCAATAAAGTCTTTTTGACTAGCATCCAAAGTGAAGTGCAAAAGAATCCCAAAGTGGATCACCCAATAAACATCAATCAATAAAATAATTGAGCATTTATCATTCTAAGTGGCTAGGTCTTAAGTATTGAAATTACTTTCTAACATATCTTGAGGAGAATCATACATATCATACAATCAGATGTGGGGTACACATAACTCATGTCAATCAACCCAAAACATGATAATTACTCACTTTTTAAACCAACCATTAATACCATGCTTGAGTTTAAGTGGATCAATATATCTACAATCAAAAATGTACTTGTCCATGTCTATTCTTCAACATCAAACAAACAACTATGTGAAGAACTACAAACTAGTATGATCTCACGGTATGTGCACATGATTAATGTGTTTTATGATTAAACATGCATTTTCAGTGAACAAAAGATAAAATTCTTGATACATCACAAGTAAATCACTCTTAAACAAACAATTGGACTTTGATAATTTCAAATTAAACATATATAATTTTTTGTCAAATTTTTATAAGTATGCAAAAATTTAGGGGGAGAAATTGAACATAGAATTATCAAAGGCAGCAGAATTGTGCATTAACATACAGTTTATTATACATTTTAACATTTGAAAAAATAAACAAAGCCAAAGTCATGCCAACACTAACAAATAACAAGTTGACACATATATATTTATTTATTTTATTGCATAATATTGCTTTAGAGTGATATCAAATTATCCATGTATTGAAGTGTTAAAATTCAATATTTTAACATACATTTAAAGATTTTGAAAATATTCAAAATTAATTTGAAAATATAATTTTTTAAAACAGATCAAACAATCACAACATTTAAAAGTTTCTTACATTTTTTGAAAATTTTCACAACTGTTCATACAGCGGATGAGAAAAAGGTTCATCCGCTGTGAACAAAAACCACTACAAAATTTCTTCAGATCAAACATTTTGACAACTATACATATAGCGGACAACCAAATAATTCATCCGTTGAAGGTACAGTACCAAATAAAAATTTCAAGTTATCTACAGAGCATGAACAAAATTGTTCATTCTCTATGAGCAGATCAAACAAGTGTTTACAGCGTATGTACATTTGTTCATCATGTGTGAACATATCAAACAAAGCAAACAAGTTTTTACAGCGTATGAACATTTGTTCATCCGCTGTGAACAGATCAAATTAGTATTTATGGCGTATGAACATTTGTTCACCCGTTGTAAACATATCAAACAAAGCAAACAAGTGTTTACAGCGTATGAACATTTGTTCATCCGCTGTGAGCAGATCAAACAAGTGTTTACAACGTATGAACATTTGTTCATCCGCTATGAACATATCAAACAAAGCAAACAAGTGTTTACAGCGTATGAACATTTGTTCATCCGCTGTGAGCAGATCAAACAAGTGTTTACAACGTATGAACATTTGTTCATCCGCTATGAACATATCAAACAAAGCAAACAAGTGTTTACAGCGTATGAACATTTGTTCATCCGCTGTGAGCAGATCAAACAAGTGTTTACAACGTATGAACATTTGTTCATCCGCTATGAACATATCAAACAAAGCAAACAAGTGTTTACAGCGTATGAACATTTGTTCATCCGCTGTGAGCAGATCAAACAAGTGTTTACAACGTATGAACATTTGTTCATCCGCTATGAACATATC
Organism: Flaveria floridana; assembly: GCA_018326465.1. Classification (NCBI taxonomy): domain Eukaryota; kingdom Viridiplantae; phylum Streptophyta; class Magnoliopsida; order Asterales; family Asteraceae; genus Flaveria; species Flaveria floridana. Next base: position 7,888 of record BJCO01745979.1, on the reverse strand, counting down.
AAACAAAGCAAACAAGTGTTTACAGCGTATGAACATTTGTTCATCCGCTGTGAGCAGATCAAACAAGTGTTTACAGTGTATGAACATTTGTTCATCCGCTGTGAACATATCAAACAAAGCAAACAAATGTTTACAGCATATGAACATTTGTTCATCCGTAGTGAACATATCAAACAAAGGTCAAGTGTCTACAGCGTATGAACAAAATTGTTAATCCGTTGTGGAAACAATCACTCAAAAATAAATGTAGTAAAATGCACATCGCATGAACAAAATTGTTCATCCGCTGTGTGAACAATGCATAAGTAAAATGCACAGCGCATGAATAAAATTGTTCATTCGTTGTGTGAACAGTGCATAAGTAAAATGCACAGCGCATGAACAAAATTGTTCATCCGCTTTGTGAACAGTACACACACATTAGGGTCCACAACGTATAGCCAAAATTGTACAACGGACACTGTGTCCACAGCTGACACTGTACTCACATCGGATAACCAAAACGATTCAAATTTTTACACAACGACAAAACACTGTATTCACAATGGATGTACATTTATCCACTGTATGTATAATCCACACTTATCTAATTTTTACAATTCACCAGTAAATAGAGTGTGTGAAGTTTATCAGTCAAAATTTCAAAACAGTCAAAACCCTTCGATAAACCCTAATCGCCCTGTTCGATTTACACAAATCAAACACCAAATTCTACTCGTTTAGTTGATCGAAAAGGTATAACAATATGATTTCGATGCTTAATCAAACATAAGCATTCTGAAAAAAAATTTATTCAGATTCAGGCATTGTTCGACTCAGTTGAATAGTTGATGAACAATCAACAATGAACAATTTGATGTCATTTAAACAAATCAAACATGAAATATGTGAAATCAAGCATTAGTCGATCATATTTAGGCTGTTAATTTGATGATTTGAGACTAAATGTTCATGCTGATCATGAACAGGCTTGATGTTCATGATAAAGAACAAACAAAATCACTATTTAATCTTTCAAAATGATCAAAATATGATTAAGATGTGTTTTAATTAATATTCATCTTTAAAAACATCAAAAACAAACTTTCATTAACAAGAAATTTTGTTCATAACATCACAAACAATCTTTTAATGCATAAGCATTAGTGAATATAAATTGACTCTTTGACTTTTAAAAGTTTAACTTGATTTCAAAATTAACATGACAAAATGAACAAGGTATGTGTATATGAACTTGTAAAACATGACAAAACATCATTAAATATGAGGAATCAATTTTGATGATCATTTCAAATAAAGAATTCAACAAGCAAAACATAAAAGTGTTGACTTGCAAAAGTCAAACTGATTTGATCATTAAAACATTCAAATCATTCATTTTCAATCATAAAACAAGTTCTAAACATACACAGGTGGTTATTATCAAACATACACATGAACATTTAATCACCAAATCATCATTACAAGTAATTGTGCATATTTATTACACAACCACAAATATGTATCTACATTTGTGCAGGTATGGCTGATTTAGTGTTTGTCAGAGATCATAACATTTGTGCATTTATTGATCCTGACTCTCCTAGGTCAGTGAATTATAGAGACATGATTCAATCAATTAGACAAACCAGAGATGTGCATGCTATGAGCTTTAGACAAGACATATATGAAGATCACATTGTCCAATTTTTGACCAATGCACACCTTGTGAGATTGATGATCAGCAAGTAGTTATATCTACTATGCGTAATCAGGAAATCATCATCTCTAAGGAAGTTATAAGAAGGGCGTTGCAGTTAGGTGATGAAGATGCTCAAGGCCCAGTTGAATTTGATGAGCGCTATGTGCTACATGTATTAAGCAGATTGGCTATACTGGAACTATTGATAGAATGCAGATCAAAACGTCATACATGTGTGCATAGTTCAGGTTCTTGATGCACACTGCAGGACCGGGTGAAGGGTTATGCACTTTACAACACAACAACACAAAGAGGAAAGTGTGGAACAACACTTAACAATTCAAATAGGGAACTGGTAAACTCAGTTTTGAGAACTAATAAACATAAGTGTAAATAAGACAGAAACTAGAACAACACACAAGCAGTTGGTTTTCAAGGTTGATGTATATTGATCTCTAGTTCCTTACAAATGGTTTACAAAAGTTCTACTAATAAGTTACAAGGACTAGAAATACTTATACTATAACCTACAACCAACCATACTTTGAAGGCCAGCTAGATACATGATCTAGACAACAAAATCCACGTAGTGTCAAAAGGCAGATTGCCTTTTGACTAGTGAATATGACATGCCATAGCTCACATCCTAATATATTACAAAAAGGATAAAGTACATAAAGTGGAAAGTTACAAACTCAAGACCTCAATGTACAGTTTACCAAAAGCATGGACCTTTTCACCAACTCATGAAAGGTTGGTGACTTATCAGAGTGGCAGCGGAAAGGGGTTTAGCTTTAGGTAAAAAGTACATCAGATAAAGCATGTAATATAAAAGTCTTCAGAAGAAATCTATCTCCAATAGTTGGCTTCGGAAGACTTTGTCATTGAAGCTTTAGAAGACTTCATCTTTTGGCTTCGGAAGATATTTGTCTTGGATTCAGAAGATTTGACACTTAGAATAATTTCTAAGGCAGTGTGAAACTTTCAAAGCATTCCACTTCAGTACACTTGTGCATGCATGCAGGAGAGACTTTGAGTGTTTGGGTTGATCAACCTTACTAATAACCTTACAAACTCCCCCTAGGCTGATGCTACCAAAACACTTGAAGACTTCAGATGCTGACAGTCTTCATTATGATGATGACCATCTCTTTCTTCATGAGATGATCAGGATCACTCAGACTGTCATAGTATCTTCTCATGTCAAAGAGATCATGCAGAGGTAGATTGAACATATCCTGCCATGTGTAGACATGTTCAACACCTTGATCTCTTATGACATGCCATCTTTCTGGATTTGTGGTGTATGTCCAAGATAAGATAGGTCTTCCTGATGCAAGAGGAGCTGCTTGAATTGGAGTTGGTGGAGCATCCTCTTGTTGCACATCCTCAGTATGTTGTGACTCATCCTGAGGTTTGTAGGTGGATATTTCCTTCTTCTTCTTTGACTTTCATTTGGAAACCATAATTTTCCTACTCTTTGAACTTTTTAACTAAGAAGACTGGCCAGCAGCACCTGATTGATCTTCTTTGTCTTTCTCAGTTGGGTCTTCTCTCTCACAGGTTTAGATTGAGAAGGGACAAATCCCTATTGTAGATCAGAAGTGGAAGCTTGCTGAGGTTTAGCAGGAGGTTCAGGTTGTGTTGTCTTAGGTGTTTCAACCTTAGTCTCCACTTCCTGAGGGACCTGACTTGGTGCGGAGTGTAAGTCAACAAGTTCACCTCTTTGGATCGTCTGATTGATTACCCTGATATGCTCATCCATGGTGGATAGAGACATGGGACCAAGTCTCCTTCTAGAAATGACTATATGCTTAACACACCTTCAGATCAAAGGCTTCAAGAAGCTCATCATCTTCTTCCTATCAGCAGACTTTTTCAAGTTTTTATGGATGATGGCTCTTGATTTTATAGCTTCTTCCCTTAACTTCTTTTTGGTGATCTTTCTTTCTTTGGCTACATCAAGTTCAAGTTGTTTGAGGTACTCAAACTCAATGTAGTCAAAGGGTAAGGGAAGAAGTGTATCAGCTTGATAGAGGCCTGTGACACTCAGGTAGCTGATCATGTTGAGTCTATCCTTCTCTTTGTCCACCTGAGGTTCTTGTGGAGCCACATCCTCTTGTTCATGAGTTTTTTAAACTGGTGAGAGAGTAGGTATATGCTTGTAGAGTCTCTTCTTTCTTCTTTCTTCTTTGATTTTCAGAAGTAGCTCTGCATCATCATCTTCTTTTCTCTCTTTTGATAGTTCCATTTCAGCCAGTTCATTTAACTCATCTAAGGGGAGAGAGATGATATTATCAATATCATAGTTCCTGGTCTGCAAGTAGTTGATCCTGACTGCCCTTAACTTATCATCCTAAGTATTTGGTCTGGGGGCAGCCCTTATAGCACTTTCCATGAGTCTTGCAGACCCAGTAGATGAACTTTCTCCCCTTAGCTTCCTTTTCCTCTCTCTCTCCTCCTCCTCTCTCCCCTCCTCCTCAATCTCCTCAGAAGTTAATTTTCTTTTCCATTTGTCACTCACAAAACTTTGTGACTTAGGGTGGAGAGAGCTTTGGCCTTTATTGCTTGGTGTAGCTTCTAAGTTCTGGCTAGAGAGAGGTTGAGATGCACCTTCACCAGTAGGTGTCTCATCAAGTGTTTGAACCTCTTCAGCAGTTGGTGGTGAGACAGGGCTCTCAGGTTCTACCACTGGGCCTTCAGTCAAGGTTTTCCCTTTGAAGCTAATCTTAAGGTCTGCCTTAACATCCAATTGACCGATGGTATTGCCTGATTGCCTTTGTCTTCTTCTAAGGCTAAACTCTGCAGTGTTCCTATCTTGAACTCTTTGAATAATAAGAGTTCTTCTATCAGTATCATACTTCCACCCAAAAATGTGACTTAAAGATGGTGGGGATGATACAGCTCTTAGGATGCCTTTCTCAAATAGACTCCTAATGCCTGAGTCTATACTGTCCACATCAATGTGAACTTGAGAAAGTTGCTGAGTATGCATAACTGCAAGTGAGGATGGTTGGTCCTCAGTGTCCCTACTCCCTGAGGAACACCTAGGTTCTGTAATTGTAATGACTTCCTCCCTCTTTTTGGTAGCATCACCCTCTTGCACAGGTGAGCTCCTCTTAAGGGTCTCCCAACTAGTTATTCCTTAAGATTAGATATCTCAAGTTGCTGATCATTGAACCTATCTTACAAGGTAGTCACTTGGGATTCAAGATGACTAACCTTGGAGACTAAATAGGTGCATGTTTTTGACAGTTTTTGCACCTTTAGTCTCAGATTCCCCTCATCTTCATCAGAAGAATCACTTGGGGATGAGAGAATTGGACCAAGGTCCTCTTCCTCATCACCAGCATGGTGTTCTTGCCTGCTGGATTTCCTCTGCCCAGTGACAACTTCAGTTGAAATGTCAATGGGCTGAGTTGCCATGGTTAAGGTCTGAATGATGTAATCACTTACTGAAGTGAGAGCCTCTTCCATATGGATATCCTGAACAGGTTCAGAAGTATCCACCTTAGTGATAGGTGACTGATGTTGGCTAGACCTAGGTGACTCAGGAGCACTCATCTCCATTGGAGGAGTGGTGTAGTAGGGAGACTCATGGTACTCACTGACACCTAAGTCTTCATCAGTATAGAAGTCAAGATTGGGAATTGATTGGTTTAAGTCTAAAGGCTGGGGATGGCAGCTGTCCCTGAAGGTTGTTCACTTAAGTATTGAGACTCAGAGTGAAGGCTTAAGGCTGTTGGGCTGGTGAGCTTATCAGACTGAGCATGAGGAACCTCAGCACTGATCCTTGAAGTAATGGGAGTAGTTTGCTCCTCAGGGAAAGTGGGAGCTCCAGTGTCTACTTCCTCCTGTATAGGTGAGTATATGGGGGCCTGCACAGACTCAGTAGCTTGTGCAGGGGTTCGTTTGTGTTTTCTTTGGTAGTTGAGGGTGATTTATGATTGTTTTGGTGGTTGGCATGTAGAAGGTGTGGGTTCAACACTAGCTTGTGTTGCTAGGTTGTCACCTTGAGCAATAAGCATGTAGAAGGTGTGGGTTTAACTTTGCTGCTGAAATTCTTAATGGTATTGTTTATAACATCACAGAGGTGAGGAACAGACTTCTTATGTTTCAAAGATTCCTGCAGATGATCATAGATGATCTACTTCCTAACATCCCAAGAGAAGGAGCTATTTTACAACCTGTTCACCTCAATGAGTATGTCTTCAACAGGATAAGATCTAGCATTTACCAAGGGGATGAGGTGCCTGTACCTCCTCATATGATTGATCATGACATCCCTGTTCCTGAGGAATTTCTTAGAATTCAAGGACAAGATGAACCATTCATGTTATTCCAACAACCCAATTAACCAGCCCCTACCATTCAGCTAGCACCAATCATACAAGACCCTATCATTCAACCATAACCAATCATACAGCCTGAACCAATTATTCAACAACAACCAATCATGCCAGAACCTATTATAGAACAACCACCATTCATCCAAGCCCAAAACATACAACCAGATCAACCAATATCACCATAACAACCTCTAAGCCCACAACTATTCAGCCCACAACCATTCAGCCCTCAATCATTGAGTCCTCAACAAATACATTTTCCTTCTCCATCACACATCCCAAACCTCTCTGATCAGCAAACACTTTCATCAATTTTAAGAAATATAGATACAACACTTGCATAACAAACAGATGAGCATGAAGATGTCAGAACTTCATCTTATGAACCTGAACCAGAACAAGCAACTATTGCTACTGAGCATGTTGAAGCAAGCAGTGAGATGCTCACAGAAGAACACATTAAGCACTCCAAAGTCTTTCTTTTAACTGAGCATAACAAACTTATTGAAAGATCTAATCAAAGAGCTAAGAAGTTAAAACAAAAGCTCAAAGAAAAAGACAAGGGTATTGAAAAGCTTGAGTCAGATCATAATGCACAAAAGCTTATTGTGAAGGTTGTGGAACAACAGCTTAACCAAACAAGGAAGAAATTAAAGGAGAAAGACAATGAACTCCTTGTTGCTAAAGCTGAGATTGACTACTGGGGCAATCAGTCAATAGCTAAAGAACAGGAGGTTGATGAATTGAAAAAGATCATGGAAGCTCAATCTAAAGAAATTCAAAGATTAAACAGAGAGCTTGAATACAAGGACACTCAGCTGAATGAGGAATAACATTCAGCAGATCTTAGTGAAGATTTGAGTCATTCTGAGGAATTACCTAATGAAGCAGAAACAAGTCAACAACAAACTAAACAAACAGAACTAGCACTGATCATTCTTGAAGAAGCATACATAATGGATCAGTTGTTCAGTGATGCTAATCCTTATGAGAACATACACTACTTACCTATCTTGAGACAACACTTTCACACTCTTGATCGAATTTCTCAAGAAACAAGCATTGTTCCTTATGATCCTCTAACAGACAAACAAAATGAGTTAATCAAACAATTTGGTGAATTTTTAAAAGATTCATCCAAGGATCAAGCTTCATCATCATCTGAAACTCCTTTCACGACTTATGAAAGAAAAAGGAATATTAGTGCAGAGTACTAATTGATTCAACGTGAAACCAGATCAAATAGTGCAGAATCATATTTGATTGGCGATCCAATCAGGGAGAACGTTAATCCAATCAAAACTAACAATTACAATACATTACGAATTGATTAGAAGTGATCAGAAACGTTCTATGAAGTTGGAAGGGACTCTCTGGACGAACAGGGACGGCTAGGGTTAAGAATTCTCGAAGAGTTTTTTTATTTCCACGAATTAAGTGGTATTTATAGGTTTCAGTTTTCATTCGTACGACTGAGCCATGCGTATGGCTTAGTCGTGCGACTGAGTTGTACAATTGATTCATTCGTACGACTGAGTCAGTCTTATGACTCAATCGTGCGTATGGCTCAATCACCCGGTTCAGTCGTGCGACTGGCCCATTCGTATGGTCCAATCATGTGACTGAATTATGAGACTTAGTTAAACATATTCCTGAACCTTTAATGATACAGAACTATGTCTAACAACTGTAAACCTATATAACATGTTCATATAAGCGTGTAATAATCAATCATATGAATAGATATAACATTCAATAACCAATACATGTTCAACGAAGAGTTTTTCATTTCATATATCAAACATTACATCAGTGTTACAAAATGAAAGTCAATTACATTTAAGCTCACTAGAACTAG
>BJCO01745978.1:0-15375 GCA_018326465.1 Flaveria floridana | reverse complement strand
AACTTGTAATTGATTCACATATCCAAAAATAATAACATTGTAATGTAATTCCCACAACCCGGGAACAAGTATCCAAAAGAATAATTGTATGAAATCAGACAACAATGGGTCCCCACTAAGGCAGCACACCCAGATCTTCAATTAGCATTGTCACCCAAAAAGATATGCTCAAAATGGTCAACAAAATTGTTGGTGAGCTCGCAAGTTTAAATAGTAAGTAAATTGATGTTGCATAATAGTTTTGCGGAATACCGTGTATACAGTTATAAGTAAGCAAAATCACATAACCATGAGCTTTACAACCAAACCTAATGACGTACACACAGAATCTTGTCGGAATATATTCACCCAAGGGCTCATTCCTGGCCACTGTTGGTACCAACTAGTATACCAACAAACAAGGGTGGGGGTGTCAAGCCAGTAGTACTACCAATACCTATCCGTTGGTTCCAAAACCAGAATTAAATGGTTGTAAAGAAAGTACCATACAGCGACTCATGTATGTATCAGATAAGTACTCACAAAATAGTAACAAGTTGATTCCAAGAATATATGTTATACAACATAAAAATGGGTGAGCATACTTTTCCCCCATGTTTATAAATAATTAAAGTATTGAATATGCGTAAAAAGGGGCCACGAAACTCACTTGTTCGGTGGTAAGTATGAATGATCAAGTTTTCAAATGATGTAAGCGATAAACGGTCAAAGACCTATTATCAATTATTGTTAAACATTAATGATAGGTTAGAGAAAATAGTAATGTTCGGTCAGTTCGGGTTGTATCGGTTCGGTCACGCAGAACACACACAAGCAAACAGACGTATTAGATCTTATTTAGATCCAGTACTTAGAATCATCGCCATTGCCGGTGGAAATAGTGTAAAAGGTTTCGTTGTTGTTAGAGTAGTGCTTAGTAGATATTAGTGGTTATAATTTAGTTCTTGATAAGTGTAAAATGTTAAGGTTGATTTGATTTGTGATAGCATCAGTAAGTTTGATAGTGTTAACTTTAATATTGTCATTAGTAATGGCAACCGTGTCGATGGCACCTTAACATCACATGACATACACACACCACACACAAGAAGAAACTCACACACAACAACTTCAGTCGCACGACAGGACCAGATGCACGACTTAACACTCCATCCGCACGAATCAACATTCATTCGTACAAATCAGCTACATTCGTACAAATGGACCTCCATTCGTTCGATTTGGCATTCAGTCCTACCACACAACAATCAATCGCACGACTCAACATCCATACGCATGAATCAACCTTCATTCGCACGAATCAGCTTCATTCGTACGAATGAATCTCCAATCATGCGACTCAACATTCAGTTGTGCGATAAACTCACAATCGCACACATTCATTCGCATTGACTCAATCGTACGCAATCACCAGTCGCACGACTCAGTCGCGCGACACACCCAGTCGCATGATAGACTCAGTCGCACGAATCACCCAGTCGTACAACTTAGTTGCACGTTGGACTCAGTCACCAGGACAATAAAATCGTGATTACAGAAATGCAGAGCAACCTTCGACTGCCACGTGCACAAGATCTGGACCACCAACACTTCTAGAAACACATTTCACACACACACAAACAAGAAGGACGCACCGAAAGACATCACACGCAACCTCACGACCTCATATGCTCGGGTTGGTCCCGAGCACCCGAATCAAGGCAAAAAGGACAGAAAAAACAAGGAAAGAGGACAGCTAAGGTTGTCTACCTGCTAGAATGATGTGGAATCGGCTGATGCAGGGGTTTTGCCGGAGTAATCGCGAAGAAAATGGTGGTTTATGCAAGAGAGGAGAAGAGGTGGTTGAAGAAAGGAAGAAAGGGGTTTCTATAATTAAGGTTGGAAAATGGGGGTATTTATACCCATTTCAAGTGTAGAAAATGACACAATTAGTCCCTGCACTTAAATCCCCGAATTTCCAAGTTTGTTTTAGTAAAAAAAAGCGACCTTAAATCGGTTAGTTATATTAATGATAAAGATGTAAATGATGATATTGGTAACTTAAAAATGGTTTTAGTAATAACAATGATAACAATTAATAAGGATGGGTTTAATAATAACGATAACGACGATTGTAAAAGTTCTTAATGATGGCAACGCTAACGATGAGGACACAAGCAAAATAATGGATACTAACCACGTGTATAGTTTATAAAGCTAAAGAATGAACAATCAAAGAAAGGTTAACGGAAGTCACATTAAATAACGGACCATTCGGTGACGGATGTCACATCCCCAAAGAATCAATCATCAAAAATAAAAATTTATCTGAGCTCACCTCATAAATCAAAACAAGGAATACGTTTTGATATTTTCAACAAAAAAGATGTTGAAAAATTTGATTCAGAGGTGAGAAAGGCTCAAAAGAAGCAAATATATCGTTCAAACAAGAGACACAGTAAAATTGTGAAAAAATCTACTAATATCATAAAGAATGAACTTGCTTCTTCAACCAATACAAAACAAGAATCAAAGTCAAAATCAATTAAGCATCAAGAAGCTTCATCATCAAAAACAAAGATCAGACAAATGTACTGTGAAAACTATGACATGTCAAATCACAACATAGATGAGTGTTATTACAACCAATACTGCTCATTCTGTAACATGAACAATCATTCAAACAAGAATTGTTATTTCAACAAGTATTGTTTAGTGTGTGATATGACAAATCATAATACATCTGATTGCTTGTTTAATCAGAAAGGGTTGAGAGTTCCCCAAAACAAGCCTATTTCACCATATTCAACTGTTAAAGTCAAAGCTAGAAGTCCACTACATAATAGATAGTCAAGAATCTTAAATTCTGATGATGACTTCTATGACAATTAGCAGTCAAAGAGCGTCAAACAAAAGCTAAATAAAAATATGAAACAATCACTCAATGTTTTTCTAAGATATAAAACAAAAGTGGTTTCTGAAGATCAAAAACGTGCAAAATTTCTATTTAGAAATAGGGATGAAATGTTTGATGACTCCTCTGACACATCAGTTGAAATGAAGAAAAAGAAAACAAGAAAAAACCCACACAAATCAATCAAAGCATCATCCTCTAAAGTTCAACCTAGAAGAAAATACCAAGAAGTTACAGTCTTAGATAGAAACGGGAAACCCAAGACCATCGTGGCTTGGGTTTCATATTCTAATTAGTTTCTTTTTGCTTGCATGGTCATCCATACAGGTCAAATAGCTTATGGTACGTGAATAGTGGATGCTCCCGACATATGATAGGAGATCGTTTCCTCCTTCATGACTTTAAGAACATTCAATGAACGACTGTAGCATTTGGTGGAGTTTCACAAGGTGGTAGAATTACCGGTGAAGGATCTGTGACAAACGAAATGCTAAGCTTTGATAGAGTGAACTACTGCGAGCAGCTTTCAATCTTCTTAGCGTGTCTCAGATCTGTGACAAGAAATATTCCACTCACTTCACTGATAGTCATTGCTATATTCTAAAATCAGCATTTTAAATTCCTGAAGAATAGGTTGTCCTGGAGACTCTGAGGAAGAATAACACCTATGTCTTAAACCTAAATTCTTCACATCTCAAAGAAGAAACATGTCTTGTGTCTAAGGCATCATTTGATGAGTCACAACTTTGGCATAGACGCTTGGAACATACAAATTTCAAAAATATGTCCAGACTGGTCAAGGAAAATCATGTAGTTGGTCTTCCTCAAAAAGAATTTCACTTAATTGACTATTGTTCAGCATGTCTCAAAGGAAAACAACACAATTCGTCTCATAAACCAAAGCTTGTGAACACAAACACTACTCCATTGAAGTTACTTCACATGATTCTTTTTAGACCAACTCATGTTATGAGCATTGGAAAGAAATAGTATTGTTTAGTGATAATTGATGGTTATTCACGTTTTACATGGGTTTATTTTTACTTCATAAAAAACAAAGCATCACAAATAATAAAAGACTTTATCACTAAAATTCAAAATCAACTTGATCATAAAGTAAAATCAATTAGAAGTGATAATGGAACAGAATTCAAAAATGAAGATCTGAGTTCATTTTGTGTAAACCAAAGGCATTACGCATCAATTCAGTGCAGCTATAACTCCTTAACAAAATGGGATAGCTGAAAGGATAAATAGAACACTGATTGAAGTAGCGTGAACGATGCTCGTAGATGCTAAACTGCCTATTACCTTTTGGGCTGAGGCAGTCAACACAGCCTGCTTTGTACAAAATCAAACTTTGATAGTCAAAGAAAGCAATACGACACCTTATGAACTTATTTTTCTAACAAAACCATTCATTGGATATTTCAAGTCATTTGGTAGTCCTGTATCAATATTAAACACCCGAGATCATTTAGGAAAGTTTGCTTCAAAGTCTGATAAGGTATTCTTTGTAGGTTATTCCTTAGCTTCAATTGCTTTTAAAGAGTTTAATCCTATATTGAACATCATTGATGAATCAACCAATGTTCAATTCAATGAACACTCCTTTCCAAAGTTAATCAATAGTCCTGATTGGTTGTTTGATATTGACTCATTTACTAGATCTTTTGATCAGTTCCACTTGTCATATGCAGGTAACCCACAATCAGTTGAATCTTCCAGAACAGTAGAAATAAGAGATGATTTTCCTATGATTCCTCCTACTTCTGCTGATCAACCAGATGAAGATATTCCTTTATAAGCTGATCGTGTCAAACAAGCACCACAACATCAAAGTATTTCAACTGGGGCTTGTCCTAGTTCTATACTAACTCCTTTAGATGAGCCATCAAATGAAGTGGGGAATCCAGTACCAGCTACTTTTCCAGTTGAGACTGAGAGAAATACAAATGATGACAGTGTTCAAAGTGCAGCAGATGCCCAAGCAGAAACCAATGAAGCCTTTGATTACTTTCATCACTCTCCCATATCACATCCTAAAGGTGCCTCTTACCATGATGATCTGAATGTCTCCAAGCTTGATGTATCAATTGCTGGTAACTTCATTCCAACCACCAGGATACATAAGGATCATCCAGTGTCAAGCATCATCGGTGAACTTGATGAGCGTGTCAAGCATCATCGGTGAACTTGATGAGCGGGTGACTAGAAGCAAGTCAAGTATTGCAAACATCTGTTTGTTTTCTTGCTTTCTATGTCAGACGGTACCCAAGAACATAAAAGGAGCTCTTCAAGACAACAGCTGGATCGAGGCAATGAAGGAAGGGTTGCTCTAGTTCAAGAAACAAGAAGTATGGCAACTGGTAGATCTCCCTGAAGGTCAATACCCTATCGGTACCAAATGGCTATATAAAAAGAAGACTGATGATAGGGGCATTGTCATCAGAAACAAAGCAAGATTAGTGACATAGGGATACACCCAAGAAGAAGGAATAGATTATGATGAAGTATTTGATAATGTAGCCAGATTAAAAGCCATCAGATTTTCCATGCGTACTCTGCGTCCATGAAATTCACAGTGTATCAAATGGATGTGAAGTGTGCTTTTCTCTATGGCAAGATTGCTGAAGAAGTCTATATGACTCAACCTCCAGGCTTTGATGACCCAGATTTCCATCATAGGGTATACAAGCTTGACAAAGCTTTGTATGGTCAACATCAAGCCCCAAGAAAGTGGTATGAGAGTCTGTCATATTTTCTGCTTACACATGGCTACGGAAGAGGAAAGATTGATCAGACTCTCTTCAGAAAGAGAAAAGGAAAAGCCATGTTGCTAGTCCAGAATTATGTAGATGATATCATTTTTGGCTCAACAAACAAATAAATCTGCAAAGATTTTGAAGATCTCATGCATTCTAAGTTCCAAATGAGTGCAATGGGAGAACTCACTTTATTTTTAGGAGTGCAAGTACAACAAATAGTAGATGCAGTCTTCATCAATCAATCAAAATATGTGGAAACCATGTTGAAGAAATTTCATTTTGCAGATTATCAGTCTATTAGAACTCCTATTGATACCGAGATAAAGATAGGCCAAGATCTAGAAGGAAAATCAGTGGATCAGACTCATTATAGATCTATGATTGGATCACTCATATATCTAACAGCTAGTAGACCTGACATTATGTTTGGTGTATGTGTTTATGCCAGGTATCAAGTAGATCAAAAGGTATCTCATATAAATGTAGTCAAGAGGATATTTAGATATCTCAAGGGCAAGCCTGCACTTGGATTATGGTATCCAAAAGAAGGAGATTTCAATCTCTATGCATACACGGACAGTAACTATAGAGGATGCAACTTCAATAGGAAGTCCACATCTGGCGGTTGTCAATTTCTTGGTCCCAAACTGGTCTCCTAGCAGTGCATGAAGCAGAGAAATGTGTATATTTCAACATCAGAAGCTGAGTACATTGTAGCATCAACTTGTTGCTCTCAAGTTCTTTGGATTCAAAACCAGATGCTTGATTATGGTTTTAACTTCTTGCACACACCAATTCATATTGATAACACAGCAGCAATGTTCATAACAAATAATCTAGTTCAACATTAAAAAAGTAAACACATTGAAATTAGATATCACTTTTTGAGAGATTATGCTGAAAAAGGGTTAATCAAATTGATACAGGTTCACACTGATAATCAATTAGCTGATTTATTCACTAAGGCATTTGATCCGAGTTGATTTGAATTCTTAATTCATTCAATTGGTATGATTAACCTTCAGTAAAAACTAAAATTAACAAAAACATTCAAAAATTTATAAAAAATACAAAAAGAATTCATTTCGCAGAAGTATATGTTTTATACTTTTGAGAAATGATGTAATTACAGTCGTTATATCATTCACTGTGCTTATTTATAAATCTAAAATGACTAACATAACTTATCTGATATGTTGGTAGGCTGAACTTGGAAAGAAAACACATGCAGTGATGAACTAAAGCTTATATTCAACTGTGAAGCTTTCATCTCAAAGTGTTTGTAAGTATTAGCTTATCCAAATGTGTGTGTGTTTGTAGCAACCTAAACACACCAGGTAATGATGTCATATGAATCTCTTTTACTCATATCAGTTTTTCCTTTGTTTTGCTGAGCAAAGACCTGGAAAAACGAGCAGATCATGCTGATGTGATGATCCATCAAGATTCCTAATAAGGAACACATCCAACTTGGATGAAACAATAGAATAAAATACATTTGAAGTGAATGCAACAAAAGAATCCTAAGAGAGATCACCATCCAAAGTGAAGTTAAAAGAATCCTATAACACCCGAATATTTTTAGTAGACAAGAACGAAAGAATAAACATTAATAAAAGAAGGAAATGTCATTTAACCCAAGAAGAGGGGTTAAAAGTGTCCAAAAAGTATAAAACTTTGGAAAGTTGGTGGATAAAGCAACATGGCGCCCATATGTGTAAGATTTTGGTATTTTAAGTTGTTTTGGTCGACTTAGCCTCGGTTATATGCTCATATGTGTTATTGTATGTATGTTTGTGTGTGTTCTAGTGGGTTTAGGTGTTAAAAACGTTTGAGAAGTTCAAGAGAAGGGTTTAAACCCGAAATCAGCTAAGGTGAGTTCTAGAACCCTTTTTTAACATGTTTTAAACAACTTTGGGGCTGGAAAATGCATGTGAACAGGTTTTTATGAGAATGGGTTTTCACCCGTATGTGTGTGTGTGAATGTGTATGTGGGTGGGTGTAAATTTGGGACATATATGTGTGTATGAATATGTTATGATGCTTAGGATGATAATACTAAGCTTAGATCATGATTTAAGATGAATTGGGACTGATTTATGTTGTTTAAGTGAAAAATTAGTTGCCCAACCGCCTAAACAGTGACCCATGCGTTTAACGGTTTAATTTTCTAAGTATTCCCAACCGCCCAAAAGCCCAACCGCCCAAACAGTACCAAACCGCATCTAAGTCGGGCCAATGCATCTGAATAGTACCCAAACGTCTGGAATATTGCTCAGAATGACCAAGTGTTAGGCCCAAACGCCTGAATAGTGCCCATGAGCCTAAATAGGCCCATGCGTCTAGGTGAAAAGTGACTAAGTATAAGTCCAGACGTCTGCATGGTAGCAAAACGCCTGAACAGGGCAGAAGCGCCCAAATAGTGCCCATGTGCCTAGACACTTAGAATATTTTCTGAAATTTCAGGAAAAAGCAGAAAGTCTAGGGTTTGAACAAACTTGACTTAGGGGTAATGATTACCCATTTTAAGCATGATTATAGGATGTTTTAGGGTTATGGAATGTATGAATAATGTACGGTATGTATAATGTGTTATCTTTTAATGACGATTAAACGTATTTATATTATATTATAAAATACGTTAAATATTATGCTATTACTTTACGTAGTATGACAAATGAATGTAAGAACGTAAAGAATAACGTAACGAAATGAAAGATAACAATGATGAAAAGTAAAACGTAATGAAGGAGAGAATGGCTTGCAAGCAAATGAAAGGAGGTGCACGACCATGTTGTCGTTAGCTCAACTAGGATGCGGGTTAGCTACCCCAAAGGATGCACACAGGGTCAATCATTGAGATTGAAAAGGCCCTTTGGTATGCCCTAGGTGACTGGATTAGCTTCATGCACAATGTTCGTGGTTTAATTACCACAGGTCCAGCATCAGTTTCGTGCACAATGTTCATGGTATGACCAACTGGTTTGAATGAATGGGAGAGATGACTTGCCCTAGGTGACTGGATAAGCTTCATGCACAATGTTCATGGTTTAGTTACCAAAGGTGCAGCATCACCTTCGTGCATAATGTTCAGGGTATTGTTCATCAATCCATATGTATGTAAAAGAATGACGTAACGTACGAAAGAAAGAAAGAAAGTAAATGAGTACGAAAGTAAAAGAATGATAATAAGTACGTTACAAGAGAATGAGAACGAAAGTAAGAGAATGTTAATGAAAAGCATGAAATGAAAACGTGCTATGAATATGATGGTGAACAATGAATGTTAATGAAAGTTAAAAGTAATATTCTCTATTGTACGTATGATGCATGACCGCGTATGAAAGTAAAGGAAGTTTATATCAAAACTAAAGTATTTTATTTATAAAACTAGAACTCACTCAGCAACGCTGACTTTTTTGTATTTTCCAGTTGGTAGGTAAAAGTTGCTGAGGATGGCACGGGGCAGCTACTTGGCATTTTTGGGATGGCATCCATTAGTATAACAATGATATTTTGTGATGTAATGCAATTATAATATTTTGCAACAGTTAACGGCATTGTATTACTTTGCAAAAGTTGTCATTTAAATATATGAAATGGTTTTAAGTAATTTCCGCTGTGATGTTTTAAATAATTGTATGTTTTATGTGCGATGAATGACCAACTGTGAGGTGCCCGGGAACGGGGCCTTACAAGATGGTATCAGAGCCAAAGTTTAAGTGAAATGGGTAAATATTTTCAAAAGAAACCTAAACTTAAACGGAGATTGGGACAAAGGGAAGGGATGCCAATCCAAGTAGCTACGTGCCATCAGGTATTTTCTTTAATGTTAACCGGTACTATGTGCGCATGTTATTTGATCTGTTTGCCCTTAGTAGATTTATATACTGATGTAGTCGGGATAGGAAATGCTAGGGGTATGAAGAGTAATGTAAGTGGCTAATCACAACTGTCCATTGTAATTAGAAACTTACTATACTTGACATAAACTGAGCTGTTACCTTGAATGAACATGTTAGTGTTTAAATCTTATAGTGTGTTAGTGGATGGCTGGAGGTAGATCTTCTAAGGCTTCACGAGGCAGAGTATGTAGAGGACATGGTGCTGAACCACGTGCTAAAAGAGGAAGGCCCAGGGTTGAGAAGTTGACTCATGAGGTGCCTGAGACCCCTCATCCGGAGGGTGGTGATGAGAGTGCTAACTTGAGAGCCTTAGTGAAGGAGGCCGTGGTGGAGGAGGTTCATCAGGTCATGCAGACGATCCTGCCGTCTGTAGTGACCGAAGTGATTAAGGCTGTTAGAGAAGGAGAGATGAGGGATAGGAACAGGTCTCCGGGAGGGAGAGAGCAACCCGAGACCGAGACAGTTATTCCTACGGATGAGAAACAGGAGGAAGAAGAGCCTGTGCCTGAGGCAGCACGAGCCTATAACTATAGGGCATTTCAAAGATGCAAGCCCCCTACCTTTGACGGTAATGGCACTACTACTGCTGCTGCTCACCGATGGGTGAGGGAGATGGAGGCTGTTTTACAAATCAGCGCGTGCTAAGAGGACCAGAAGGTAAAGTTTGCCACCCATTCGTTTGTGGACTCGGCGTTACGCTGGTGGGACAACATTGTCCAAGCGAGGGTAGTAGGGCGATTGGTAGGATGAGGTGGAGGGAACTGAAGAAGTTGGTGATCGAGGAGTTATGTCCTTATCGGGAGTTGGACAAGGTGGAGAGGGAGTTCCTGTAGCTGTAAGCGGGAACCGTGACACATCAACAGTACACCACCAAGTTCAACGAGATGGCTTAGCTGGTGCCGGATCAGGTAACGCCCCTGTCACGAAAGATTAAAAGATACATCCAGGGCTTGCCGGCAGATATCCGCAGGTACATGATCGTCGCCTGACCGAGTACGTTTAGGTCGGTAGTTGACTTGGATGGAAGGTTGTATGATGAGAGGGAGGTGGTGGTGGCTGAAGTGAGTAAGAAAGGTGGTGGTGACCGGAACTAGAACGGGAAGCGGTTCGCACGGGGTGGTGCTCCAGCAAACAACAAGAAGGCTAGGGTGGATGATCGACAGGTGATTGGCGCAGGCTCGGTAGTGAAGAGATGCGGGAAGTGTGGAAAGAAGCACGCTGGCGAGTGCAGGCTGGGGTTTAATGTCTGTTTCAAGTGCGGGAAGCCCGACCATATATCTAGAGATTGCAAAGAAGCAAGGTGCTTCAACTGTGGTGAAGTAGGCGACATGAGCAGGGAGTGCAAGAAGCCGAGGGCAAAAAGTTCTGGAGCGGGGAAGAAGACCGGGATTGAGGAGCAAAGGGCGAGCGCCAGAGCATTCATGATGACCAGGGAGGAGGCTAGGACGGATCCCGATGTTGTGTCAGGTACGTTTCTAGTAAATCAAACTCTTGCTTCTGTGTTATTTGTTTCTCGTGCTAGTAGGAGTTTTATTTCTTCTGCTTTCTGTGCTAAATTGCCAATTACTAGTAGACGTATGGATGAGCCCTTCGATGTAGAAACTGCTATTGGTAAGTCCACTAGAGTTACTGATATGATAGAGGATTGGGCCATAGAATTAGAGGGTCATTGGTTTGCTTCTAAGCTACACGTGATGCTCCTAGGTGGATTTGATGTAGTACTAGGGATGGAATGGTTAGCAACCTATGAAGCAAACATCGTGTGTCGAAAGAAGATGATTAGACTGATAGCGTCTGACCGGAGTTCGGTGACAATATACGGTGATCAAGTTATGACGATTTCAAAAGTGATTTCAATGGAGGTGGCGGAAAAGTGCATGTGGCGTGGATGTAGTGCTTATTTGGCCTACGTGAAGGATGTGGACACGTCAACACCACAATTGTCCGACATACTGGTGGTGTGTGGCTTTCCCGATGTGTTTCCAGAGGACTTATCAGGTGTGCCACCGGATCACAAAATCGAATTTCAAATTGACTTGATACCCGGTGCTCAGCCTGTGGCTAAGGCACCGTATCGGTTGGCTCTGACTGTGATGAAAGAGTTGATGGAGCAACTGCAGGAGTTGCTTGATAAGGGTTTCATTAGATCGAGTATCTCTCCATGGGGTGCTTCGGTCTTATTTGTGAAGAAGAAGGACGGTAGTATGAGGATGTGTATTGACTAGCGTGAGTTGAACAAGTTGACGGTGAAGAATCGGTATCCATTACCGAGGATTGATGGCTCGTTTGATCAGCTCCAAGGTGCTAGTTGGTTTTCGAGGATAGATCTTCGATCTGGCTACCACCAATTGAAAGTGAAGGAGTAAGACATTCCTAAAACAGCCTTTCGCACGCGCTATGGACACTACAAGTTTCTCGTTATGTCTTTTGGTTTAACCAACGCGCCAGCAGCTTTTATGGACTTGATGAATCGAGTGTGTCGGCCGATGTTAGATAAATCAGTGATTGTATTTTTCGATGATATCCTGATTTATTCAAGGAGCGAAGAACAACATGCTGGTTACATCGAGAAGTATTGGATACATTGAGAAAGGAGAGGTTGTATGCAAAGTTCTCCAAGTGCATGTTCTGGTTGCGCGAAGTTCAGTTATTAGGTCACGTGGTAAATGCTGAGGGAATCATGGTAGACCCGGAAAAGGTTGAGACCATGATGCAATGGAAGTCTCGAAAGATGCCATCCGAGATTCGTAGCTTCTTGGGATTGGCGGGTTACTACAGGAGATTTATTCAAGACTTTTCCAAAATAGCCGCACCTTTGACTAAACTGACTCGCAAGGATGTAAAGTTCGTGTGGGGTCAAGAACAGCAGGATGCTTTCGAGGAGTTAAAGGCGAGATTAACACAAGCTCTGTCTTGACATTACCATGGGGATTGAAGACTTAGTGGTGTAATCGGATGCATCCTATTCTGGGATAGGTTGCGTGTTGATGCATCGTGGAAGGGTGGTAGCCTACGCATCCTGACAGCTGAAAACCCACGAAGTTAACTATCCCATGCACGATCTAGAACTGGTAGCTGTGGTATTTGTTTTGAAAATTTGGCGGCACTACTTCACAGACCACAAAAGCTTGAAGTACTTCTTCGAGCAAAAAGATTTGAACATGAGGCAGCGGCGATGGTTGGAGCTCATAAAGGATTACGATTGTGAGATCCATTACCATCCAGGCAAGGCCAATGTGGTGGCAGACGCCCTTAGCCGAAAGGAAAGATCGAGCCGATTCGGGTGAAAGCTTATCTATTGATTATGACCTATGATGTGATGACACAGGTCAAGGAGTATCAAGACGAAGATTTGAAAGAAGATCGCCTTAACTCTGAAAGGGTGAAAGGTCTAGTCACGGAATTAGGTGAGAACACTCTTAGTGTTAGAACCCGATTCAGATGAATGTTGATTCCTCGTTAGGGGATTTACGTGGAAAGATCGTGGACGAGGCTCACAAGACTCGATACTCCATTCATCCCAGTGCTACCAAGATGTACCATGACATGAAGTAAGATTACCGGTGGCCGGGTATGAAGTGTGACGTAGCAGAGTATGTGAGTAAATGCCTTACTTGTTTGCAAGTGAAAGCGGAACACCAGAAGCCGTATGGGAAAATCAAACCGTTGGATATACCCGAGTGGAAGTGGGAGCATATCACCATGGACTTTATTATGAAGTTACCACCGACCCCGATAGGGTATGATGCTATATGGGTGATGGTTGATCATTTGACGAAGAGTGCTCACTTCCTACCAATCCGAGAGACTTATTCCTCTGAAAGACTCACGGAATCTATTTATCAAAGAGATTGTAGCTCGTCATGGTGTGCCGATGTCTATTGTGTCTGATCGTAACACTCGGTTTACATCTATGTTTTGGAAGAAATTCCACGATGCGATTGGGAACGAGGCTACACATTAGCACGACTTATCATCCTCAGACGGATGGTCATTCTGAGAGGATGATCCAGACATTTGAGGACATGCTTCGAGCATGCATGATCGATTTTAGGGAAGTTGGGATGACCATTTTCCATTAGCATAATTCTCGTACAACAACAGTTATCATGCCAGCATCGGCATGCCCCCATATAATATGCTATACGGTAGGAGATGCAGGACACCCGTTTTTTGGGGTGACATTGGTCAAAAAGAGCTGGGAAGTATTAAGGTGATCAAAGTTATGACAGAGAAGTTAGAAAAGATCAAAGCCTTTATGAAGGCAACCAAAGATAGGAAAAAGTCATACGCCGATAAACGGTGTAGACCGATTGAGTTCCAGGTGGGTGATAGGGTTATGTTAAGGGTCTCACCTTGGAAGGGTATCATTCGGTTCAAAAAGCGGGGCAAGTTGAGCCCGAGGTACATAGGGCCTTTCAGTATCATTGCTCGAGTAGGAGAGGAGGCATATAGGTTAGAACTACCTGATGAGTTGAGTGGAGTTCACCTGACATTCCATGTATCTCATCTGTGGAAGTGTTTAGCATACGAGGATACGAATGTACCACTGGAATATATCGAAGTGGATGAATGACTCAATTATGTGGAACAACAAGTGGCGATCATTGATCGTAAAGAGCACAGGTTAAGGAATAAAGTGGTTCCTCTTGTGCGTGTACAGTGGAAGCATAGGAAGGGATTCGACTCCACATAGGAGACTGAAGGAGAGATAAGGCAGCATTACCCTCATCTATTTAAGGAATAACAGGTTTCGGGGACGAAACCTATATAATGGGGGTGGACTTGTAACACCCGGATAATTTTAGTAGACAAGAACGAAAGAATAAACATTAATAAAAGAAGGTAATGTCATTTAACCCAAGAAGAGGGATTAAAAGGGTCCAAAAACGACAAAACTTTGGAAAGTTGGTGGATAAAGCAACATCGCCGCCCATGTTGCCTGTTTACACTTTGACATTTGGTTTTAGAGAGAGAAACAACAGAGAATTTGAGTTTTAGAGAGAGGAAGAAGAAGAAGTTAAAGTTCAAGATAAGATTTTGGTATTTTAAGTTGTTTTGGTCGACTTAGCCTCGGTTATATGCTCATATGTGTTATTGTATGTACGTTTGTGTGTGTTCTAGTTGGTTTAGGTGTTAAAAATGTCTGAGAAGTTCAAGAGAAGGGTTCAAACCGAAAACCAGCTAAGGTGAGTTCTAGTACCCCCTTTTTAACATGTTTTGAAGAACTTTGGGGCTGGAAAGTACTTGTGAACATGTTTTTATGAAAATTGGTTTTGACCCGTATGTGTGTGTGTGAATGTGTATGTGGGTGGGTGTAAATTTGGGACATATATGTGTGTATGAATATGTTATGATGCTTAGGATTATAATACTAAACTTAGATCATGATTTAAGAAGAATTGGGACTGATTTATGTTGTTTAAGTGAAAAATTAGTTGCCTAATCGCCTAAACAATGACCCATGCTTCCAATGGTTTAATTTTCTATTGGACCAAAAGAACCAATGAGCCAAGATCAGGAAAACCTCTAAGTCCCACAAGACATCACAACAACTGCTAAAGACATCTTAAGCTGTTTGACAAAGTCTGAGGATCTCAACAGCTGAAGATCAAAGTATGAAAGAACAACAGCTGAAGATCTCAAGTACTAAAGACCTCAAGTACTGAAGACCTCAAGTACTGAAGACTCAAGTACTGAAGATCAACAGCTAAAGAACTGAAGTACTGAAGATCAACAACTGATGTACAAAGCCTGAAGACAAAGACTGAAGACATCAGCTGATGACAACTACTGAAGTCATCAGCTG
>BJCO01745975.1:0-13034 GCA_018326465.1 Flaveria floridana | reverse complement strand
CAGTTTTTTATTTAAAGACTCAACCTCGACTTGCAAAACTGTTTTTTCCTTTTTAGTTTCCTCTATAGTAGTTAAATAGAACTTAATGTCATTTGATTGATTTAGGGCAACAACCTCGGTTTCCCTTAGTTGTTTCCCTAGCAGTTCTATCTTTTCTTTAAAACTGCACTCGTTTTGTTTTAAAATACGGTTTGCCTCAGTGCAGAGTTTTAAATCATTTACCAGATTATCACTTTGTTCTAATAACCTTTCAAGTCAATGCCTTCTCAAAATTTATCTCATTCATCACAAGCATGTTTATCAAGCAATTCGTCTTTAGAGTATACCTATGCAGAACTAGACGAATCAGCCATAAATATAGATTTAGACTCTTTGATAACTTGAGATTCTGAGTTTGCAGCACTCAATTCTTCATCAACAAGATGATCTACAACATCCATAGCTTCTTCAATATCTGAACATGCATGCTCAGCTATGATGTCTCCCTCACTCACATTTCCATCATCCAAATCATCCACTAATGCTACATTCGATTCTCCTTCAGATACAAATCGGAAGGACCAGTCTCGTCCTTCATCTCCCTGAGCGACCGTAGCTTTCGACTCTTTACTCGATGATGCCCCAATCTTCTCTTTGTCTTGACGGTTGATCGAAGAAAAAGGGTTGCCATTACCAGTCTTCTTCGGCTTTACGCATTCACGTTTGAAATGCCCCTTTTCTCCACAGTTGAAGCATGTGACCTTGGTTTTATCAAACCCAAACGCAGTGTCTTTAGTGGCAACCAAGTTATGCCCGTCTTCTTAACAAACTTTTTGGCTCTCCTCACTGCACAAGCCAAAGCACACATTATATCCATACGCTCTAACTCAGTCTCATCCACTTGCTTGTAGTCCTTGTTAGCGAGATGACAATTTCCAATCTTCCCAGTGACTAACCCATCATAAGAATGAACCACCGCAACTAGAAGATCCATGTGCTCTTTGGAAACTTCCATTATGACATTTTCAAGATTCTCGGTCTTAAGCTTAGTTGGGTTGGAATCAGGGACAATGCATTGGGTTCCAGATGAACCTGACGCTTCACTTCCCGAGGAACAACTTTGGGAAGGAGCAGATGAACTTGACACAAACGCCGTTTGTAGCGGTGCGCCTGATGAAGCCGGAGTAGGAACAGAATTGTACAGTGAGGGATTCTAAGCGTAGGATCCTTTCTTAGACTTGTATTTCAATAGTAGTTCCTCCTCCCTTAACGTCAAGATGAAATCATTTATGTCTAAAGTTGCAAGAGTGTCATTCTGTCTTAGATTAGACACAAATGGATCCTATTTGTCCGGAAGACCATCAGCAAAGCTTGAAACTTTATCTTCCATAGAGGTATTCACACCATCAGTATGTAGCTCACTCATCAAATGACAAAATCTATCAATGAGGTCATCTAAGCTCTCATTTCCTATTGGAGAGAAATTATCAAATTCCTTTTTGAGATCTTTAGCCTTCAGCGCCTTCAAGGTTGCGTTACCATCATATCTCTTTTCTAAAGCTTCCTATAACTTCTCCGACTGCTTGTTCTCCAAGAATTGATGGAACACATCCTTCGGTATCGACTGAGTCAACAGTGCATATGCCTTCTTCTTAGCGTTATGCAGAACCTTCAGAGCTTCGTTCATACCCCCCAGCGTCAACTTCACCCCATTTGCACTGACTGGTATAGTATAACCAGTCCCAATAGTAGTCCATAGATTTGGGTCTACACCATTCAAGTATATCTCAAACCGCTGCTTCCACTTTGGGTACTCATCAAACGTCAACAACTTCGGCGGTTTGTTGTGATTCCCTATCTCATTTTCCAGAAGAAGAAGATTCTGGATACGCAAGTCTTTACCGACAGTGAACGCAAAGAATTGGTCTTCCATGGCTTAAAACTTGGCAAACTTAAGAAAATACAAATTTAATCGTGCAAATCAGCAAGGCGACAGGGTCAATCGTACGATTGAAGGATGCGAATGAATTCAATCATGTGATTGGATTTAGTAGTGAGAATGAAGAGGACGATTGAGGTGAAACGACTGAATAGCTTAATCATGCGAATGAACGATGCGAATGAGTCCAGTCGTGTGATTAGGATATGTGAATGTGATTCAGTCGTACGATTGATTCAATCGTGCGACTGAGGCTGCTGTTTTTGAAAAAATTGAATTTCGAATACTTTGACACAAAATACGAGTTTTTCAGGAACCTTAATCTGCCGTATGACTAAAATCGAAAATTTTAACTCATGCACTCGTAAGAAACATGTTTTGAAGCAAAAAGACGAATCTTTTGATTAAAAACGTTAATTTTAACACCAAAACTAATCGAATCCAAGCAAAATCATGAGCCTTGGCTCTGAT
The DNA here is from genome assembly GCA_018326465.1 of Flaveria floridana. Lineage (NCBI taxonomy): Eukaryota > Viridiplantae > Streptophyta > Magnoliopsida > Asterales > Asteraceae > Flaveria > Flaveria floridana. The sequence continues at coordinate 10,645 of BJCO01745975.1, read as the reverse complement.
ACCACTTGTTAGGACCGTTTTCGTACAGAGTACTAACTGATTCTGCGTGAAACCAGATCAAATAGCACGGAATTCTATTTGATTGGCGATCCAATCAGTGAGAATGACAACCTGATCGATCTAACGATTAAACAAATGTTAAGAACGAGTTGGAATCGATCAGGAACAAACTATGAAGTTGGATGGACGAACTGGAATGCTCTGGACGGCTAGGGTATGATAGTATTCGAAGTGTTACGTTTTTCCACAAGTTATGTAGTTTTCAATATTCAGTCGTATGACTGAGCCATTAGCATGGTTCAGTCGTGCGACAGACTCATGCGTTTGACTCATACGCACGACTGAAGGTTCAGTCGTGCGACTGAGTCAATCTTATGTCTTAGTCATACGACTGATCCAGTCACCTAGTTCAGTCGTGCGACTGGTCCAGAAGTATGGTCTATTCGTGCGTCTGGTCCATAAGTATGGTCCATTAGCATGAATAACCACCCGACTAAGTTGAACACATTTCTAAATCATTATTGACTTAGAACTATGTACAACAACCTCAAACCTATATATAGTGTTCATACATATGAGTAATACTAAATACAATAAGAATATGATATAATCAAAGACAAATAAAAATCAAAACACATATCATATTTCATTAAGCACTTGCATTACATATGTGTAAGAAATGAAAGGCATTTACATTGAAGTACATATACTAGGGACATCGTGTATCAACAATCTCCTTATGATTCACTCCTTCTTGACCAGCATGCAAACTGTTAGTATTATTCTGAATTAAATCATTTGTTGGATGAGGTGTAGGCATAGGTGAATAGCAATAAGTACTTGGAGGAGGATAAACATGAGTGGTTTCATTAAATCCCAGCCTGGTTTTAAGTGTAGCCCCCCATTTGCTTCTTGCAAAGATCCTGATGTTTCATCCCAGATATCGTCCATTTTTCAAGCTTGGTTTTTCATGTACTTTTTTCAAACTCAGCAAGAGCAACACGCTCTATTAATGACTCAATTTCAACATTTCTTTCCAAAAGATTTCTCTTTAAGTGCTCGTTTTCTTTTAAAGACTCATTTAATTTGATAAAATATTTAGACTCATTTATTTTAAGTTCTTATTTATTTTAGCTTTTTTTCATTTTCTAATAATAACCTATTTGCTTTGTAAACCCCAAATAATCTAAGTCTATATGGAAAAGAACACATATCCTGAATTACCTCATAAGGAAGACCCATGACTACTTTCCCGGCAGCAAGGGCCTTTTCACACTGACAGACCAGTGTGTTCTTCTTCCTTTCTTCCTTTTCCTTCTTCTCAGCTTTCATGCTAGTTTTCTGATTTTCACCTTCTTCCTCTTTCACGTCTTCCTTTTCTTCCAGCTTAACATCTTTCTTTTCAACCTACTCCAGCTTTTCACATTCTTTAACTTCTTCAACCTTCAGTTCTTCAACACCCATTACAACCTCATCTTTGAATTCACAAGCTTCTTCCATCAGAGTCTCATCATAAGCTTCTTCCTCAACCTCAGCTTTGAATTCACTAAAAGGATCAAACTCTTCCACTAACTCCTCCTCCATGCTTACCACCTCAGTTACTAACGCTTGATTGATCTCCTCCTCTGTTTCTGCAGTCTCAGCACTTCAATCAAAGTTGAAAATTAGGGTCGTTTCTTTCTTTTTCTTGGCTTCTTCCTTTTCTGCTATTGGGATAACCTTTGAGGTTCCAGTCGTTCTTGGATCAGTGATGATTGGATATGGACATTCTCTTTTAAAGTGACCCAACTGCTTGCAATTGAACATCTCAACTTTGACTTATCAAAAGCAAGTTTGGAATTTTGATTATGATTGCCAAAGTTCCTTCTGCCAGTGCGCTCCGTAAATCTCCGTCCACGCAGTGTGAGAATGGCCATTTGCCATTGAATGTCAGTTTCCTCTAAATCATGAGGATCCACCTGATACATATCTTCAACAGACATCCCCTTACCCTTAAGTTCTCCAGCAACTAAGGCTTCATAAATATGAACAAACATCCCGAATAGTGCCATGGTTCAGAAGGAATTTGAGTGGTGACAGTTGTCTTTGAGCTTGAACCAACAGTTGTAGGTCCATCACTTGCCTTGTCTGACATACCCATTCCTGTGGATCCACTACAAGGTGCACCATACATGGTCGAGTTTACAGCGGATGAAATCAATATAACATTTTGTGGATGTACAGTGGCTGGCACTAAAGATTGATTGTATTCTCTCCTCTTCAGATCCAAGTCCAAAGATTTCAGTTTGTTGATCACATCCATAAGCTTGTAATCAGCAAAGTTTCTCTCCTGCTTCAGCATTCTCACTTGTAAGCTCCATTGAGGTGGGAGAGAGTCCAAGAGCTTGGTCACCTGCTCATGATTACCCAACTGATCATCATACTTCTTTAGGGTGCTTAAGACTAACAAAAATCGGTTAGTAAGATCAGTAAGGCTTTCATTCTTATGTTTGACGAATGCTATAAACTCCTTCTCAGCTTGGGCTTTCTTTTCCTTCTTCAGGTCTTCATTTCCATCATAGAATTCACATAGAGCATCATACAAAGACTTTTCACTTGTGTGCTCAGCAAAACGATTGTAAATGTCTTATGATAAGCATAAGGTTAAGGCCCCAAAAGCTTTCTGATCACGATCGATTAGCTTAATGTCTCTCTCAGAGAAGGTTGAGGAGGTAGTGTTCATCCTAGTTTGTTCCCCGACAGTTACCGTTGGAGTGTGTGGACCTTTCATTATAGATTCCCATTAATTATGGTCCATGTAGAAGAAAAAGGCCTTCAAGCACCGCTTCCAATCTTCAAAATTGTCTCCGTTAATAAGCCTCGGTGGCCTATTCGGTGCAACACTCTCCAAATCAGAGATGCTAATGTTTGTTGATGTCATTGTCAAAGTAAAAGGTAGATTCACTGAATTTCAGTAAATTCGCCCGTAGATTCTCCCGTAGTTTTGCCCGTAGTTCCGCTCGTAGATTCGCTGAGCAAACGGGAAGCAGTTTTGCTAGGAAAATGCAGTAAAACTCCTAGTTTCACGCACAGTTTCGCCAAAACTAGTAGAACTTTCGTTCAAAGACAAATTTGCTAGCACTTTCGCTTGGAGGCTTGACTAAATGAGGTGAACTTTCGTTCAAACTTTGTAGATTCGCTTGAATCTACTAAAAATTTAGGAAATCACTGAAAATGGTAGTTTCGCTGGAACTGTACTAGTTTTGCTGGATGCAAAACTAGTTTTCCTGGATGAATAAAATAGCCTGTTTGAACTGAAAAACAATCTGAAATCACCCAAATCACTATGAATTGGTGATTGGATGATTGGGATAGCTTCCTATACTCAAACACGGCATTTTAGGAAAGGTTTTCAAGCTAAAACAACACTTTAATGATCTGAAATTGATGAAACAATGATTTCATTCAAAAACCCTTTTAAAACCCAATCAATGACCACATCAAGAGCACTAAGGCTCTGATACCATATTGTTGGTCCATTGATGATTGAAAAACAGTTCAAATGATGTAATATAACCACAAATCCCACAGAAATACAATCTAAACAATGATTTATGAAAAGTGTTTCAATGTAAAACCATATCGAAATCAAATAACATTCAAACAAGGCTTAAAGATGATAAACAAATGATTCCAGCCACATAAAAACAATAATCCGAGTAATGCAAAAGTATATTCTGAATTAGGGTTGTGCAAAACTTGCATAAACCAGTTACAAGTTTCATATATATATTAAGGATAGTTTCGCTGACAGTTTCCCTGGGTAGCGAAACAGTCCTGGCCAATAGCATAGATTCACCCGGCTGCGAAACATAGTTTCGCCGGGTGACCTAAGTCAGCTGACTACCATCGAAACTATAGTTTCGCTGTTAGTTTCGCTGGTAGCTTCGCTAGGTCAGTGAAAATATTAAAAAAACTAAAACTAATAACTAATTACATACAAAGGATAAACTAACATTAAACCTATTACAAATAAATCAAAATAAACAAACTAACTAAGGTGAGTCCACCTATACTTGATCTTCATTACTTATAGTAGTATATAGCACACTAAGTAAAGATACATCATAAAATTTATTATTTTAAAAACAGTTAACAGAAGGTAACATAACACTTAACACAACAAGTCATGCGAGAACTAAGCCCACATGAGAGTATAACCTGGCAAAAGAATTTCCCTGTCATGCAAGAACCTTACTTAAGTCAAACCCTTACATAGCATGTAACCCAAGCACACGAGAACTTACTCATCCCACAAGAACCTACATATATCATGCAAGAACCAATCAGATTTGGAATCCCATGCAGCCCAAGCTACCTAATTCGCATGAGAACTTATGGGTTCCCCCCTAAACACAACTTATCACGTTTAAAATAGAAATAACCCAACCATCACTATAAAAAATCATCATAATAAGCATAAACAAACCATTTAGTATTAATAATAGCCCCAAAACGTAAAAACTTGCATAAAAAAGGGCTAGAAATTCACCTTTGAAGATTCTAACATAAAGCGACTTTCCTAAGAGCTTTTTGAATAAAAACTTAAACACTTCAAATCTTGGGTTTCTCTCTCTAATTTGCATCTCTCTATCTAACAGTAGCAGTTCTCTTATGAAAATGGGGACAGACGGGCGCTATCATCCATTTATACGATCTCCGAACTTCTCGCTAGGCTCTCCCGCGAGAAGCCTCTATCGCGCGAGAACGTCATCTTCATTTGTTTCCTTAAAATTTTTTGGACTTTACATGAACACTATCTTTATAATAAGGTAAAAAAAGTAAATGAATGATAAATAAAGTCTAAAAGACATCTGATAGTCGCGATAACAAGCGTTGCAAATTAGGCTAAACGGCTAAAAACCATGCTACTGGGTAGATTAAAGTGAGAGTATTAGTTAGTTATAAAAATAACTATGAATGAAATTTTTAAACAATTTTAAAGATAATAAAATTGGGTATTCTAAGTGGATAAATGTATGGAATTAAAGAAATATTGGTTCAAGAGTAAAAATGCTAAAAACCGACTCCTAAATGGTAAAACTGTAAAAAGACACTATGCGAAAGAAAAAGAATCAAGCATATCAAAAGAGGAAATATTTCAAGTAAATTAACTCAAATAAAATTATTATGGTCATAAAAGTGAAAACTATGAGTGGATTGCAACGGGTTCGGTTAAAGGGGTCAAAATATGATTTTGTACAAAAGTAAACATTTTTGGACTTATGGGGTAAAAACTATATATTTTAAAAACTCTTGGACAAATATAATTCTACGAAGTTGATTGTTTAAGTCCAAAGTTAAATGTTTTAAAGTTCGGGCTCCTAACGCTTAAAATGATGGGTTTAAACTAACACGATAACTGAAATAAAGTTTATAAAGATATCATAACCCTTGATATCTTAGGACATATATGACCCTATTAAGTATATTAAATTTATAAAAATGAATATGAGTTAAGGTTAGGCCAAAAAGTAATCTAATAGGAAACTTTGGGCTAAAAGTGTCATTTTCAAAACTTGAGGGACTAAAACTGTCAAGTTTGGAAAACCTTACTAATTGGGAATTAAATTTTTTTGAAACACTTAGTAATCAGAATGTAAGGATTTTATGATGATAAATGTGACATGGAATAATCCAAACCTAGGATATTAACATATTACATATGTGTCCCTAGTTAAGTTAACTTCACCCTTATGGTTACCAAGGACAAATACATGCAAAGACACTAAATATGACCTTTTATATCAAGTCCTTATGACGAAAAGAGCTTAGAGAATGTGTTTAAAATAATAAGAACACAACCCTTGAGACCTTCTAAAATAAGGGCGTACCTGGTGCTACAAAGAGCTCCCGCGTTTTCGCAGGGTCCAGGGAGGGTCCGTCCCATTTAAGGTTGTAAAACTTCAAAGTGACACAACTTGGTGGATATAACCTGCATGTCACACTTGGGGGTACACAAGTGTGTATATAAGTGATTAGAACTTAAAATTATATGAATATAATGATATAATAGGTTCTAGACTTAAGCTTGGTTTACTTGACTATTGTGACATTTACTTGATTGTAAGGTGAGTTTCATGAATCCCATTTAAATTAATGTTTTGGGATGGAAGCGTATCTTTTACTTGTTGATGCTTTTTTATTTAATGTGCTATTTGTGATGTGATTGATCTATCTTCTAAGTTATTTATCAATGTTTGTTTATCCATTTAAACAAAAACGCGGCAGACATATAGACATTTGTAAACATGTTTTAGTTGCTGAAAATAAACCATTTATTAACCAACATAATAAACCCAAGAACAAGGATCAAATATATGTGAAAAGAAATGCTATCAAACATAAACAACCATAGGGTGTTCTTAGAATACAACCTTTCTAAGAAGAAGAAGATGTGAGATGGAAATCGATGGAGAAGATGATGTTCTTGAATGGGAGCCTCCAAAGAAGAAGACCTCAAGCAAGTATACCCACAAGCTTCTTACAAACACCCAACTAGTTACGAAGTTGAACACCAAAATCTTCTTCTTATGCTTTCTTCCAAACCTGAAAATTTCAGCCAAGAACTCTTCCAAATTAGAAAATTTCATCCAAGAAAAGAAGAGAGAGTTTTGCTTTGTGAGAGAGAGAGAGTGTGTACGGAGTGGAGTGTGAATTGGTTTAAGTCTTGTATTAAAACAAGACAAAAGAATCCCAAGGAAAGCATCCAAGGGGGCGGCCTATTTTTTGGTTCAAATGGGTTCCCACCCATTTTAATTTTATAAAACTTTCACACTCTTTAAGTCATAAGTTTATAAAAGTAAACCCTATTTTAATTTTATAACTTGAACACACTTTTATTTGTTATTATTTAACCTACTTAAATAATAATACAAATAATTTCTCATGAACAAAGTATCCATATAATTTGTTCCATTTCAAATGCAATAATTTAGAAAGCCCATTTTCTAAATTGGCGTCAATAATTATTTGTTTAATCATATAAACAAATAAATATTTATGGGTGTTTGTTTAGCTTGTTATTGGGTATGACCCGACTTGAATCATAACGTACTAACCATATCAATCTTGTATGTGTCTTGGGCATATAAGATCCAACAATCTCCCACTTGCACAAGATTTATAGAAGATTGATGCAAGCAGTAAATACCACCTAATAACGGTTTACTACCCTTAATACGTATGACTAAGAGCCATTCAATAACATCATCCTCTTCAAGTACCTTACTTGAAAATGTTTTAGGTGAATCAATCATCTATCCTTTTGTCACAGATGTTATGTTAAATCCCAGAGACACAGAGTGATTATTCTCCATTGATTTAACTTTAGCAGGCCTTAGACATCTTACTCTCAACGAATAAGAGGACAAATCCCATCTTGACTACATACATCTCTCATAATCACCTTGTACTATATCTGAATTTAGCCTTGTGTACTTCCATGTTTCAGAACAGCGAAGAACTAAGTCAAGGTATAATACTTGGTGAATATCAAGACCCAATATGTATCTCAGGTCAGAGGATACTAAATGATATTTGCCTTTAGTCAAAATTACTTATGATCAATCAAGAAGACTCCATGTAGTAATATTTCAGATGCGGGTCAGTCCAATATTTGTATCCCACAAATATCTATGAACCTTGGCAGCAATCCTTTGCTCGATATTCACCCATGTGAATATCTACCAATCCAAGTTCATAATAGTCTTACCCTCATACTTGTTCCCACAAGTATGAATGACTACGTATCTTTTGAGTAAACAATTTACTCATGGATTAAACATGCAAAATAGGAACATTAGTTGAAACATTATAACCAAATAATTTATTCAAGTAATGAAAGGTTCCAATATCTAAATACAGAATTAAAAGGTCAAATCCAGTCACTAGTATATCGAAGTCCCATGGCACAAGTATGACTTTCATGCTTTACCTTTTCAAGGAGCTTCATGAGTGGATCCGCAATGTTTTGATTCGTGTGAACTTTGCGAATACATATCTTCCCCTTTTCAACTTCATCCCTTATGTAGTTGAATCTCCACTCAATGTGCCTAGTCTTTTGATGTGCATATTGATTTGAGCAATCGCACCCTCATTATCGCAAAGAATTTCTAGGGGATCCTGAATGGAAGGGACCACCCTTAGATCGGTAATGAATTTCTTCAACCATGCAGCTTCCTGAGCTGCTAATGAAGCGGCGATGTATTCTGGCTCTGTAGTTGATAATGCCACCACATCTTGCTTACAGCTCTTCCAAGAGACTGCTCCTCCAGTCAAGATGAAAATGTACCCTGATTGTGATCGTGAATCATCCCGATCAGTTTGGAAACTCGCATCCGTGTAACCTCTTACCACGAGTTCTTCCTCACCAGATCCATAGATTAGGAACATATCTTAGTCCTCCTTAGAAACTTAAGTATTGTGACATCCGTCCCAAAAGGTCCGTCAATTAACATCATATTTGTCAGCCTTCTTGAATACTCAACATTAGCTCATAATCAAGTTGCCTTAGTTCGAACTTTGCTTCCCTAGTTATGTGTGTTATGTTAGGTGTGCATAAATGCTCAAACACTAAAAGTCTAATAGCATTCTACCCAATATATTACCCTTACTTCAACAAGTAATTAAGAAAGCATTAGTATACAAAAGTGGATTACTATTAACATACTAACGTTAAAATATAACCAACCAAGTTAAGGGACCCAAATTGTAATTAACCAAACTTATAGAATTAAGGCCCTTGAAGTCCAGGGACTGAAGTTGCCAAACCCATAAACTTGGAAAGGGTATAAAAACCCCCTTTTTCACAGCCTTATCCATTTACCCAAACCTACAACCACCGACCGCCACTCCCTCTCTGCTCTCCGACCTTTCTCGCTAATTTCTTCGGCCAAATCGCTGCTACAGCCTGCCCGAGGCCGACCCCACGAAGGTAGACGGACACCATCGCCACTTAAACCACCTATTTCTATGTGTTTGGTGGCGTATTCGGGTCTCGGGTGTTCCCGAGCGAACGAACATGATTGACGGTCCTTCGAGTGCTCGATTTCCTAATACATGTAAGAAATCGACTCCTAAATGTTCTGTGGTGCCATTTGAGCGGCCACAATAGCCAAAGGCTGCTGTGAGCACCCCGACACCCCTGTGACCTGCGCGTACGACTGAGTCCTGTCTGTGTTCTGTCATGCGACTGAGTCGTCTGACTGACTGTGTCGTACGACTGGGTCACGCGACTGAGTGTGTCGTGCGAATGAGTCATGCGATTGAGTGTATTTATGCGATTGAGTCATGCGATTGTGTGTGTCGTGCGATTGAATTAATGCGGATGAATGTATGCATGCGATTGAGTCTACGCGGATGAATGTGTGCGATTATGCATGAATCGCACGACTGAATGCTGAGTCACACGAATGGAGGTTCATTCGTACGAATGAAGCTGATTCATGTGGATGAAGGTTGGTTCGTGTTTATGAATGTTGAGTCATGCGATTGAGTGTTGTGTGGTACGACTGAGTGCCGAATCGCACGAATGAAGGTCCATTCGTACAAATGCAGCTGATTCGTACGAATGAAGGTCGATTCATGTGGATGGAGGGTTGAGTCGTGCGTCTGGTCATGTTGTATGACTGAAGTTATTTATGTGTGCATTTCCTTTGTGTGTGTGGTGTGTATATGTCGTGTGAAGTTAAGGTGACATCGACACGGTTACCATTACTAATGACAATATTAAAGTTAACACTATAAAACTTCCTAATATTACCTCAAATCAAATCAACATTAACATTTTTACAATTATCAAGAACTGATTTGCAACTACTAGATTTACTAAGTACTTCTCTAAAAACAGTGAAACCTTTACACTAATATCATCGGCAATGGCGACGATTCCAAGTACTTGGATCCATATAAGATCTAATACTTATGTCTGCTTGTGTGTGTTCTGCGTGACCGAACCGATGCACCCCGAACCGACCGAACGTTACTATTTTCCTTAAACGTATCATTAATGCTTAACAATAATTGTTAATACGTGTTTGACCTTTTATTGCATACAACATTTGGAACTTGATCATCCATACTTACCACCGAACAAGTGAGTTTCGTGGCCCCTTTTTATATTCATACAATTCTTCAATCATTTACAAACTTGGGGGAAAAGTATGCTCACCCACTTTTATGTTGTATAACTTACATTCTTAGAATCAACGTGTTGCTGTTTTGTGAGTACCTATCAAATACATGCATGAGTCGTTGTATGGTACTTTCTTTACAACCATTTAATTCGGTGTTGGAACCAATGGATAGGTATTGGTAGTACTACTGGGTTGACACCCCTACCCTTGATTGTTGGTATACTAGTTAGTACCAACAGTGGCCAGGAACGAGCCCTTGGGTGAATATATTCCGACAAGATTCTGTGTGTACGTCATTAGGTTTGGTTGTGAAGCTCATTGTCATGTGATTTTGCTTACTTATAACTGTATTCATGGTATTCCGCAAAACTATTATGCAGCATCAATTTACTTATTATTCTAAACCTGCGAGCTCACCAATAATTTTGTTGACCATTTTGAGCATATCTTTTCAGGTGACAATGCTAATT
>BJCO01745966.1:0-28441 GCA_018326465.1 Flaveria floridana | reverse complement strand
CTCCTTTTCAATGTCAAACAAATTAAAGGGGGACACATTTCTTTTGCTGGAAACAAAGGAGGATACATTATCGCACAAGGAGAAGTAGGTAATGGCCAGGTAAAGTTTGATAAAGTGAATTATGTTCAACAATTAGAAAACAATTTGCTTTCAGTCTCTCAGATATATGACAAGGGCTTCAAAGTTATGTTTGACAATCGAAAGTGTTACATTCTGAAGAAGGAGATGGAAATTCCAGAGCAGCGGATCCTAATGTCAGCATCAAGGTACAACGATTTATATGTCTTGGACATGTCAAATGCTTCTACTACTGAGTCTACGGTTCAGTGTTTTTTATCAAAAGAAATTGAGAAGGAGTCTATATCATGGCACAGGAGAATGGGACACATAAATCACAGGTAGATGAATCATCTGATTCATAACAACATAGTTGATGGAGTTACTGTAAATAACTTCAAACTTCCAGATTTTTGTGTCTCATGCAAGAAGGGAAAGTAGACCAGGAAGTCTTACAAGGCCAAGCACGTTAACTCTATTGAGATGCCACTGGAGCTACTGCATATGGATCTATTCGGTCCTGTAAGCACGAAGAGTATTGCAGGAGACTGGTACTGCCTTGTCGTCACGGATGACTACTCACGCTTCTCCTGGGTGATGTTTCTGAAAGCTAAGTTAGAAACCTTTGAGTCGTTCAAGGTGCTCGTCATAACACTGGAGTCCCTCTACAAACTGAAGGTGAGGAAGATACGTTCAGACAATGGAACAGAATTAAAAAATCAGTGGATGGATGCTTTTTGCAAAGAGAAGGGAATTGTTCATCAGTTCACCTCTGCATACACGCCACAGATGAATGGTGTTGCTGAATGGAAGAATAGGAGCTTGATCGAGACTTCAAGGACTATGTCGACGGATTCAAAGCTGCCAGTACAGTTCTGGAATGAAGTTATTGCCAATGCATGCTACACACTTAATCGTGTGTTGGTAGTCAAGCGGCATGGAAAGACGTGCTATGAGTTGCTTCAGAAGCACAAACCTAACCTGGAGTATCTGGAACCTTTCGGAGCTCCATGCACTTTACTAATGAAAACTCTGGAGGGCAAGTTCAGCGAAAAAGCAGATTAGGGGATCTTTCTTGGATACAGCATACCAGATAAATGAGTTTACAACAACTCAACAGGTCAGGTAGAAGTATGGTGCAATGTCGATGTGCAAAGATTCACCATTCCCCCTGCTGTAAAAGGTCCGTCATCATTCTTCGACTACGAAGGCTTTTTCAAATCATTCAACCTTCCTCAGTTAGATTCAGATGAAGAGATTGCTGCTTAGATGATGCACGATGTCCTCAATACACCGAATCTGAATACCAGTAATGAGACACCGGCTAGTGGTGCTTCGGGATCTTCAACAGCTGCTCAGGACGAGAGTGATGAGTCATCAGATGATTAAGAAGCAGCTGAGACAGGCATTGGGCATAATGTTAATCAAGAAGGAAGCTCATCGGCTGCTTAACATACATTAGGAAATCCGGATACTGACCCTACGGTCACAAATCTGGATACTGAAGTTGTCATTTATACTACACCTGTGACAATGATCAGTGTGAATCATCCGCCGGAGGCTATCATTGGGGATCTTCACTCCAGAGTGCAGATGAGAAATCAGCTATATTCTACTAAATATGCTGTAATTATGGAAAAGGGATACGTGAATAACGGGGCTTTCAAATGTTTTGTTTCTCAAGTCGAGCCCAACACGTAAGCGATGCCCTGAAGGATGAGGCCTAGGTCAATGCTATGCTGGAAGAGCTGCTACAGTTCAAGAAGCTTGGAGTGTGGACACTCGTTGACAGGCCCAAATGAGTTAAAGTGATTGGCACCAAATGGGTGCTACGCTGCAAGAAGGATGACCAAGGTGTTGTTATCAGAAACAAGGCACGTTTGGTTGTTCAAGGCTTTAGACAAGTCGAGGGAGTCGATTATAATGAAGTGTTTGCACCCATGGCCAGAATGGAAGCAATCCTCATCTTCCTAGCCTATGCATCGTATATGAAGATCAAAGTCTATCAACTAGATGTAAAGAGTGCATTCCTTCATGGGGAAATCCGTGAAGAGGTCTACGTCAGTCAACCCGAGGGATTCGAAGATCCTTATCATCGGGACAGAGTCTACAAGTTGTGAAAGGATCTCAGATCTATCAACTAGATGTAAAGAGTGCATTCATTAGATTATGATTTGTAGCGGAATAGTATAAGAATTAGACGAAATTTAGACAAGAATACAAATGATATTTCAATGAAACAGTACGGTTATAGAGAGGGAAAGTATTTCTGTAAAAAGGAATATTTTCATTCAACACACGCTTCAGCATGTTACAATTAGGTCATCTTTCCTTTTATAGGAAAAGATGACATCAGCTGATGTCACTTGATAGTGACATCTAACCGTTATACAACAACTACTGAAAGTAAACAAAACTACTAAAGATGTCTACCACAGCTGACATCTTCTTACAATAAAAGCTAAGTGTAGACTAATACTACAACTACTGAAACTACAACGTCTGAAGAACAGGCTCTTCAGACGTTTTACATTAACCAAACTACTGAAAACAAACTACTGAAACTACAAAATAAAACTACTGAAATTAAACCATCACAACTACTGAAGAGTACAACTTTAGCTGTTGTGATAACCTTTAAAGACTTGAACTTCTGACTTTGTCTTCAGTAGATACTTCAGACTTTGTCTTCAGTAGATACTTCAGACCTTGTCTTCAGTACTTGATCTTCAGACTTTGTCTTCAGTAGATACTTCAGACCTTGTCTTCAGTACTTGATCTTCAGACTTTGTCCTCAGTAGATACTTCAGACTTCGTCTTCAGTACTTGATCTTCAGACTTTGTCTTCAGTAGATACTTCAGACTTTGACTTCAATACTTGTCTTCAGATGTTGTCTTCAGCTGATGTAGACTTCTTTAGTTGTTGTGATGTCTGTGGGACTTAAAGGTTTTTCTGATCTGGCTCATTGGTTCTTTTGATTCAACAAGTTGGGCAAGGCTATGTACGGGCTACATCAGGCTCCCTGAGCTTGGTATGAAAAGCTCTCCACCCATCTGCTGAAACACGGGTTTTCGCAGGGCTGTGATTGACTGCACGCTATTTATCAAAGAGAGAGATGGTGATTTATTGATGGTGCAAATCTATGTGGATGACATTATCTTCGGTTCACGAAACGAAGATCTATGTAAAGAATTTGAATCTGTGATGAAGGCAGAATTTGAAATGAGTTCCACTGGAGAGATGAAGTTCTTCCTGGGATTACAGGTGGATCAAACACCTACCGGTATTTTTTTTGGATCAGACTAAGTATGTCGGTGACATTCTTAGTCGATTTGATATGGAAAATGTCACTGTTACCGGTACCCCACTCGCCAGAAATCATGATGTGGCACCTGATGAGAATGGGGATTTGGTGGATGCCACTATGTATCGTGGATGCCACATGTCTATGCTCCAGATATCAAGCCAAACCGAAAGTAAATCATCTGATCGGGGTGAAAAGGATTTTTCGTTATCTGAAGGGTACTCCAACACTGGGGTTGTGGTATCCTCATGATGACAACTTTGAGCTAACGGCGTATAGTGATTTAGACTACGGCAGCTGCAAGATGAACTTCAAGTCTACATCAGCACGGTGTCAGTTCTTTGGAAGGCGTTTAGTCACATGGCAATGTAAGAAGCAGACCTCGGTTGCCTTATCTGAATACGTTGCTGCTGCAAGTTGCTACTCTCAGATCATCTGGATCCAACATCAATTATGGGACTACGGTTTGCAATTTTCTAACACCCCTATATATGTTGATGACTCTGCTGCCATAGCCGTAACTAAAAATCCTGTTCAACACCCTAAAACAAAACACATCGGCATAAAGTATCAATTCATATGCGACTTCTATGAAAAACAATTAATTGATGTGGTTAAGATAAACACGGATTTTCAACGCGCTGACTTCTACACCAAACCGTTTGATAAACCCAGATTTTTCTATTTGTTAGAGGTCAACAACGTGAAAAAGAAAAGTGACATTATTTCAGAAGACACAAATGTTTAGTCCGACACTTGTTTAGTTTTTAAATTTTATTTTATTTTTATTTTTATTTATTTTAATTTCCTTGTCTTATAAAAATCCAAAAACACAAAAAAAAAAAAATTTTGTTTTAGAATTTTATGGGGAGATTAGTTTACTTTCAGTATTTATTTACTTAAAAAAACACTTCGAGAATTATCAACCCTAGCCGTTCCTGTTCGTCCAGAAAGTCCCTTCCAACTTCACAGTACGTTTCTAATCGATTCTAATCAATTCTTAACGTATTCTCATCGTTAGTTTTGATCGGATTAACGTTCTCCCTGATTGGATCGCCAATCGAATAGGATTCCACACTATTTGATCTGGTTTCACATTGAATCAGTTAGTACTCCGTCTGTACATGGTATACTTCCGCATTTGCAACAGTATACAAATGCTGATTAACTTTTGTTCAATCGCATTTGCTACAGTGAACAAATGCTGATAAGTGTTTGTTCTTCCGCATTTGTAACAGTACACAAAAGCTGATGAACATTTTCTCAACCGCATTTGCTATAGTAAATTTAAAACTTGACCGCATTTGTTCTAAAACTCATCAGATTTTTAGAAACTCATTAAAGTGACTATATAAACCAAAATCCAAAAGGTCATTTAATACTTTTCAAAATTGAGAGACTACAAAGTACGACGGGTGCCATTAAAGTTACTTTTCATCTTCTTCATCTTCTTCATCATCTAACCTGTGTTCTTAGTTTCATTTACCATAATTTACCCATCTTCGATTCACTACAACAGTATTATCGAGGAAAAGGTGAAAATCCAAAATGTTCATAACCCTAACAGTGGAACATTCACCCGACCCATGAACTTTGTAACCTAGGTCAAGAAAGAAACATGCAAAATCAAACCAATGTTCATGAACCATTGAGAATTTCGACTAAAAGACACTTGACAATCATGAGAAAAATCAACAAACAATTGATTTTCATAAGTTTTGTTCATCCTATAAACAGGGCATGTCAAAATTAGAAATGTTGAAATCAAAGTCCATTCCAATAGTTGAAATGAGTTAAAATTGAGAAAGGATAATCAACACAATCATGAATAAATCATCAAAATGAACATGAATCACTAAACCAGATTAGGTTAAATTCATATGAAAGAGTACATATGAACACTCAATTTTGACCAAGAAAAGTCAAACTGTGATAAACTTAGTCTGATTTATGATAAACTTTCTGATATATCTTATTCATTATTCTAATTCATATGCCTTGAATGCAGGGTACAATGGCAAACCTCAAATGAGAAAGCTCCATAATGTCAGTGGTTATCTTAACCCTGATATTTCTGAGGCAGAAGGATCAAGAGATATGATTAGATTCATCTTGACTACAAGAGTGGCACATGCTATTACAGTCAGACCCATTATCTATGAGAACTTCATAGATCATTCTGGGGAACTGCTAAAGTAGTATAAGTTGATGGTGTGAGGACCTTAACTGGAAGAATCACAGATGACCACACTCCTATCATTAGTGAGCAAACTATGAGACAGTGTCTACAGTTTAGAGATGATGCTGATACTCCTTTGGAGCTTGAGGATGATGAGATTATGTCCTTCTTTGCCAATATTGGTTATTGTTAGGACCGTGTACATATGAAGTACTAACTGATAATGCGTGAAACCAGATCAAATAGTGTGGAATCGTATTTGATTGGCGATCCAATTAGGGTGAACACAGTTCAGATCAATCTAACGATTAATGAAACGTTAAGAATGATTAGAGAACGATCAACTGTGATCTATGAACATGGAACAAGTTTTCTTGAGCCTCTAGACGGCTAGGGTATGATTATGTGTGTAGATATTCGAATCGTCATGTTTTCCCATGAATTAAGTGGCATTTATAGGTTAGGGTTTGTCAATCATGCGACTGAACCATTAGTATGGTTCAGTCGTGCGACTGAATCATACAATTGGTTCATATGCACGACTGAAGGTTCAGTCGTGCGATTGAGCCAATCCTATGTCTCAATCGTGCGACTGAACTAGTCTCTTGGTTCAGTCATGCGACTGGTCCATTAGCATGAAGTGTTCATGCGTATAGTCCATTAGCATGGTCCATTCATATGAATACTTCATACGATTCACAAACCTATATAGTTAGTTCACTATAAGTTATCACACATTAAACAATGAAATATTAAACATTATAAGCATCAACCATACATTGTATTTCATTCATACCCATTCAATTACATATATGTAAGACATGAAAGACATTTTACATTGAGCTCCTAAACTAGGTACACTTGTATCAATAGTTATGAAGGTGGTTATGAAGGAAAGCAAATAGTGAAAGGATTGGTAGATTTGTAATGGAGATTTCTGATTTACATCTTCCAACACTGCTTATCCAAGAGGAAGACTGGATGGAATGATATCCCAGTGACTACATCCTCTGCCAAATGTGCTCTGTGTACTAACCATCCTTTCAACATGTCTGCATACATCTTCAATGGATTGGTATCTAATGTACAAGAGCATGGAAGACACATGTTCTTGATGTACCCTATATTTATTCAGTGCTTCATCAATGAAACTTTCCCTGACCTTGCACCTATAGGACCTGTGATGGACATCCCTCACTACAATGCTAAGTCCTATCAGTACATCAAAAAGAGAGATCCATGGAATTACTACAGTGGTACATTCTTCCCTCTGTTGCCATGGATGTTGTAACAGATCAATCAAGGAGGGGTACAAGAATAAGAGGCTCCTGCTGATGAGCCTGTTCATAAAGAAGAACAAGCTGCCCCTAGTTAACAACATGTTAAGAAATAAGCTGCTATGTCCGAGGATAGATAGAGGTCAGTGTCACCACAAGGTGATGTAGGTGGTGATCTTCACACTGGACCTTCTGTTCATGAAGCTGATATAGCCTATCCATTTATGCCTTCACCATTACCCATTACCATCACCCCAAAGATCATCAATCCCATCTCAACAACCTTAACCTATCATCTCACCCCATATATCACCTATACACTTACCACATATATCACCCATATACTCACCCGTCCATCATTCTATTCCATCTCCCACTCATCATTCACTTATCCTATCTCCCTTTTCTACTGAACCTCAAGAGTTTGGTGATTCTGCCAACTCTTCAAAGGAATCCAAATCATCATTTGATGTAGAGGATCATCATACCAGGATGCATGTGAGGCAAATTACATAAAAGGCTGCTCCATCAGAAAGTTATGCTGAATCAGGAGTAAACAAGCCTGATGAAAAAGATGAGATGATCTCTGAGCTACTTCAGAAAGTTACTAAAATGAAGAAAATGCTAAGTAGAAGATCTGGTATTTTGCAAGACAGAGTTCTAGCGTTGGATAAGAAAGAGAAGGAGTTGAAAGATGTGAAAGAAAATCATGAGATGAAGAAGAAAGAAAAAGATAAGGAGATTGTGAAACTGAAACATGCTCTTTAACACTCAAGGGATGAAGTCAGTGGTCACTTGGATACTTTGACTATCCATATCCTAGCAATGGAAGAACAAGAAGGGTTGATTGAAGAACAATCTATTACTATCCTTGACCTTGAAAAACAGATAGAAGCTCTAAACAAAAGAGTCTCTGAGTTAGAACTGCTGGTCATAATTAAACAAGACGCAGAAAGGATAAAGATGATGAGGGTGATAAGAGAGAAGAGAAAAGAAAACGAGGAGATGATAAAGATGACAGTGATAAAGAGTCTTCAGGGGAGAGTGATGATGACTCCCCACCAACCAAAAAAAATGAAATTCTCTAAAGTTGAGAAAGAGGGAGAAACTAGTGGTTCAAAGCATGATGAATCAAGTATGGAGATTGTAGTCTACACCAACAAACCAGAAGAAGTCCACACTGAAGAAGCTGAATTCAGTGACATGGTCAAAGCTCTGGATATGATCTCTTCTAAAGAGTATATCATTGATGATGACTTCTAGGATTTTATAGTGAACCAGAGGCCCTCTACTGAACCTATAGTAGTGATACCTCAATTTGCTGTGCCAATTGAAAAGGAGTTGAGTATGCAACTGGTGCCTGCGGTGTCACCGACTGATGAGCAAAAGGAGTTAATTAGAAAGCTCTGTGAACAGCAACATCAAGAAGAAGAATCAGCAGCAGTTGCAGTTCATGTGCCTAAAAAGGATAAATCTGAAGAACTGCCTAAAGAAGCTGAAATTGCTGAACCCTCTTCTGGTCCAAGTATGCAAACATATACCAGAAAGAGGAAGTACTTAACTGAAAAGGAAAAAGGGAAAAGGCCTATAGAAGAAGAAGAACCGGCCTTGAAAAAACAAAAAGATGATCCCGGAGCCTAGCAGCAATAGCTGAATTCTTAGAAGAACATGAGAAAGCTGAAGCCTTATTGAAAAAGAAGGCTGAAGTCTTTGATCTTGAAGCAGGAGAGATACCGGGTGACTATGTGGTTGATGAACCAATAGTTAGCAGAAGCCCTATCAAAGAAGAGTCATATGTGTATGAGATTGTAGAAAAAGCCAAGCCTGATGATCTTATGGTGAAAGCTATATTCCTCATTGACCATGGATATGATCCAGATGAGGTGTTTGGGATGACATATGAGGGCATGGTAGCAGAAGAAGAAAAGTTGAACAAACTGCTAGACCTTGCTTTTAAAACTGAGTATGAAAAGACTCAATCTCCTAAAGCCTCAGAGGTCAAGACTACAAAAGCCAAACCAGCTGCAACTTCTCAACCAATGTATCCTGATCCCTACAGCATGACAGACAAAGAGATGAAAGAATATCTGTCTGCTTAAGGATTTACAAGGAGTAAGCTTGGCAATATGAAGACTAATTCCCTAAGGGATGTTATCCTTAGGTTGATAAATTAGAAGAAGGAAAGGCTGAAGAAATTAGAGGAGGAAATCACCAGACAAAAGCCACGAACAAGAGTATCAGCTCAAGACATGAGCCTCACCCATGGAGATCATGACTTCTTGGCACCTATTCTACATAGATATCCTGAGTAGTTTGCTGAGACTTCACAGATAGAGCTTCATGAAGGACTCACCACTGCAGAGATGACTAAAGGTGTGTCTACTCCCCAGGGCAAGACTGATCAGAAAATTATTGTCTGGAAGTATGACAGTGACTGGAATAGGTTCATGGTGACGAGGATATCTGGATTAGTCCAATTTTTCATAGAGTACTCTGCTCTGGTGAACTCTCTGGAGATCCATGACTTGAAGGAACTAGCCAATCTGAGATTGATCAATCACAAGGTTATGTTCAGGGGATATGAATTTGAAGACATTCTGAGGATTTTCAAGAGAACTGACAACTTCAAATCTCTAAAGGCTATCTGCATAAGGAAGGATAGATCCTTTGCAATCCCCTCGAGAAGAAACAAAGAACACCAGCTGAAGAAGTGGTATTCCCTGAACTTAGGGTGAAACCCACTGAATCTTTGAAGAGAAAGACGGTAGCTGGAACACACACTTCTGTACCAATCTGAAATGTGTATTATGATGAGAAAACTTATGAGTTGGTAATTGAAAGAAGGTGGGGAGGAAAGGAAGGAGCTGAAATTAGACTATTTAGTGGATATGAGGTGAGATTGCTAGATGAATCCTATATCCACTACATCTATTCAAGGCACTTCAGGGAGATCAATAATAAGCTTGGTGAAGCTGATATGTACTTCTTTCTGAAGTGCATCAAACTCCTGAAGATGGCCTATGACAGAGTTAACAAGAAGAAAGAACAAAGGAGGAAGAAGAAGACTCCTTTGCAGTTTGACAACATTATGAAGCTAGAGGTTGATGTAGATGGTGCTCCCCTAATTCACAGAGATGGATTGTCCACTATATCTATCTGGGAGCCTATCTCACTGAGGAAGATGCCCATTGATGCCATTCATAATATGAGCCAGATGAAGATCCATGTGTTGAGCAGAGAAAGTTTAGCTAATGCAAGACAGTTCTCCAATATGATCAAATCTATTGTGGATCCTTCATATACTGACCCGGCTCCAGTTTCATCTCCTCCTACTGCACAAGACCCAGCAGAATCCTCACAACCTCATCCACCCTCAAACCCTTGAAGTACATAGGCTGTATAATCCTTATGGGGAGTATTGTTGGACCCTTAAAGGATCATACATGCCAATTCAAGTGGTGAATAGTTGTTCTGCTAGAAATCTCCCCATGTCCAAGAACCAATGTAGATGAAGAAGAATCTGCATCAACAATAAGAAGACAAGTGTCGGCTATCCGCATTTGTTTATGCGGATGACCAAGAACAAATGCTGACAAGTATTTGTTCATCCGCATTAATAAATGCGGACAGCCGAACAAATGCTGACAAGACTTTTGTTCGTCCACATTAACTAATGCGGATGCTCAGCAACAAATGCCCTAAGTGTTTGTTCATCCGCATTTGTTCAGCAACAAATGCGCTAAGTGTTTGTTCATCCGCATTTGTCAATGCTGATGACCAAACACTAATGCGATTGAAGAAAGCACAAATGCTGATAAAGTCAACTCATCCGCATTAGTCAATGCGGACGACCAACTACAAATGCGCATGAAGACTTTGTACTTAGACTATTCTGTAATAGTTGTAAGGGTAGTTTTGCCTTTTTGTACTGGTCTTAAGTCAGCCTATAAATAGAATAGAAACCTCGTCTGTGGGGTAACTTTTGTAATTCAGAATAGACAATCAAAAGATACTTTGTTTCATCCTATGTTAGGTGTCTTGTTACTATAGATTGCTCAAACCCTAGCATTTATTGTAACAGTTCATCTAATAAATACAAAAGTGCATTTATGAGTATTTCGTGTATTCAATGTTCATTAAATGTTTGATTTCGCACTACAATCATTGACTCAATCATCATATTCGGTCCTTGTTGATTCATATCAACAGAGAATATCATTCTCAAAACCCAGTCAGTTACCAATATTAACGATCTGAAAGTGTGAGCACTTTCAAGGTAAATTACACTATGTTACACTATACGCAACTTACAACAGTTTTGCATTTGTAAACAAGTATGCTATCTCTCCCAAAAGAGAGAGTGTTTAAAAAGTGGGGCATGAACTTACCTAGTGCGCAACAAACAATAATAAAGGCTAACAGTGAGCAAAAAGACAACTTTTAGAGGTTACCTAGAACACACAAGTACATAAGTACGTGTACCTAAAAAAACTTAACAACCCTAGGTGCTCAATAAACATGTTGACCCAAGGTTTTGAAAAACAACAATCATTTAACCTAGTTGACCCGTTTGACCCATTGGTGACACATTAGTTTAATTCCCATTTAATCAAGCGTGGGAATGAAACATACATGATAATCATACAAGTAGTTCAAGTATATCACATCATCACTCTAGTTCTAATAAGATCATTATACTACTTCAGTTTGGTATAATCACATTGATCAATAGTTTCATACAAATCAACACTAATAACAATTATCAATTTCAACCCCAACATGACTTCTTAATCACACACAATAATCCATGTTGTACATCATAAGCCTCATCAAAATCATCATTCATCATACACACAATTGGTATAAAACAACATACTTGTATTGTTGTACATTTTCCAAGAAACCTAGATTTTCCAAAAAGTTCATCAACCATCCAATTAACCCAATTAACACAATCCAACACATTAGACATCATCAATAAACATTCTAACATGATCCTACCATCATAAATGTGTCTAATTCATAGTATCCAATGATCTTCCAAATTAAAGTTTTCCTTTTGGGAAAGTAATATCCTAAGGTCAATCTAACACTCAATTCTTTCATGAATTCATCAACAACATACCTAATCAAGTCCATACTAACATCTAGACATGACCAACATCATCGAATCATCATAATTCAGAAATCTCATATCCCAAAGTTTCTACTAGTGGCAAGGTATTCACTACATGATCAATTAATGGATTTCTTGCATAATAATCATAATCTCACGTACATATAACATCATTAACATCATAACATCTTCAATCTATCACCAATTCACCAATTTCATGCACAAAAGTTACTATTATTAGTAAGGTATGAACTACACATCAAAATCATGGATTTCTTGCACAACCACCCTAGATTACCAATCACACAATCTAATTAACATCACATCCTTATCAAATCATCACCAATTTCATCTTTTCTACACTAATTTGGATTTGGGTTCCATCAAGATCAAAAACTATGATCAACTTGATAAAACCTACCTTTAGGTGTGTTTAGATGATGATTAGCACTTGGAATCAACTTGTACAACTTGGATTCAATTAAAAATCAACTTGGATGCCTGTTCTTGGACCAATTTTTTCGAATGGAATTGGGGTTTGGGGCTGCTTGCGGCCGAATGGAGGGTGGGAGGGGTTTAGGGTTGCAATTTATTAAGTTTAGTTTATGGTAATTGCCACTTAACCCCCCATTGTTTATATTTTATAAAAACTAATCTTTTTAACACCTTTTAAATAGTTTTAACTATAAAATACAAACATTATTAATCAATAATCATAATCATATACATTCTCAGTTAATCACAAAACACATGGAACATATATTATATGTAGTCACGTTATCGCGTAAAATTCACAAATAATATTTAAAATCCAAAAATTCATAAATCACATAAACCCAAACTAATAATCAACATTATTAGTTAAATCATTATCTAGTTATCATATATAATTGTTATTAGGTCACCAACATTCAATGACAACTAGTGTGTGCTCACGACACGTGTATGCAAGACCTAACGGAACTAACGTAGTTTGGTAACGAATAATTACCAGATGTCACACCCAAGTTGGGTTGAATCTATGTAGTTGGAGCTTCAATAGTTTCAGAAGCTTAAAGTTTGGGAGCTAGTTGATCTTCCTCTAAACAAATATCCCATCGGTACCAATTGGTATTTAGGAACAAGCCGGCTGATCGAGTAGTGGTAGTAAGAAACAAGGCAAGACTGGTTGTTTAGTGATTTACTTAGGAGGAGGAATTGGCTACACTAAAGTGTTTGCTCTAGTTGCCTGCATTGAAGCTATCAGAATTTTCTTGCTCCCACTGCTCATAAGAACTTCAAAGTTTTTTAGATGGACGTGAAGTGCGTATTTCTATACAGGAACATTGATGAGGAGATTTATGTTTGTTGGCCACCAGGTTTTGAGGATCCAGATTGTTTAGAGAAAGTATATAAACTTGATAAATCCTTATAAGTATTTCCAAAAATGGGTTAAGAGTTTCAAATTTCTGTTTTGATCTAAAAAATAATCTCCCTATTCCCAAAATCTCAGAATTGAAGCTTCTCGTTATCTCTTCAGAAGTATATCTCGCGCTTATCTCCTCTGCTATGTGTTAACAATTACCTAAAGTGATGATCTTCTCTGTTATACGTGGGCATAGACCTGAAGCTCTCATGAGCATGCTCAGATGATCATCTCCTCTCTTATACATGAGTATAGACCTTGAGCTCTCATCATCGGTTTTCCAAAATAAAGGCACAGTGATTCTTAAATTAAGATCATTGTTGAAATCCCAAAAGAAATTCAACCAAAGTTAATCATATTGCTCAATAAAACATGAGGACAGGATAAGTCCTTTACCAAATGTCTGTGGGGACCAAGTCATAGATTTTCTATAATTAAACCAAAATATATAAAGGCAGTTGCAGATTACGTGTTGAAAAGAATAACGGATGGGTTTAAAAGGACAAACATATCAGCAATCTTCCTAATCTGTGACTCTCCGGGAAACTTCTTGAAAAAGAAGTGTCTATAGCTTTTTGTTCTTAATTTTATCTTATTTCTTATTTTATTTTATTTTATTCTATTATATTTTATTATTAAATTTTATTTTTTTGTTTTGGTTTTGTGGGGCGATAAAGTTTTTCTCAAAAGCTTATGTTTATATAAATCCTTCAAAAAATTTCATAAAAATTTAAATTTTTTTAAAAATTTTTAAAATTTTTAAAGTGTTAGGTTTCAGCGAAACTATGTTTAGTTAGCTTTTTTGCTAAGTGAATCTATAGATTCACCGGCACATTCGCTCAGTTCTGAGTAACATGATTTTCAATGTCATGCCGAGCGAAACTATAGTTTCACTGCCAACGAAACTAGGGCATATATATTGGATAGTGTGAGACTAGTTTCTCATATTTGTGTGATGAAACTGAGCCCTAGTTCCTTGCTTGATATATTCGATCCGCTTCTGTGTTGATTTCCATAGCGATTAAATAGTTTTAAGTCTATAGGTGAGTGTTTCGAACCCATTCAACAACATTAATCGCGACCTTATCCGTTTTGATAGGTCGGAGTTCTTGCTGTTTTGTTCAGCAAAACTATGAGATTCACTAGCAAAACTGAACGAAAGTTCAAAGTTTCGAGCGAAACTATCTAGTCATGTTGTCAGTGTGTATTTAATAGTTTAGCTAGGATAGTTTTAGCGAAACTATAGATTCGCGCTGGCACATGACTTTGTGTTCGAGTCTTAACGAATCTATAATTTTTCTACTGTGAAACTATAATTTCGACATCAGTGAAACTATAGAATAGCTCACACATATGATTTTCTGTCCGAGCCATAAGGAATCCATACTTTCGCCTGTGCGAAACTTTTTCAACAACAGCAAAACTATTTTCATTTCATTCTTAATTCTTATATCATTGCTCTAACTAACCCTCTTCTGTCTATTTTTCACTTAAGATGGCAAAGTTAAAGTTTCACAATAGGATCAACACAGTAGCACTATTGGTTTTCAAGACTCTAGCAAATGGCTGAAGGAGTCCCCTATATGCTATGCCATATCTCACATGCCCACTATCTATGATCTTTACGTCAGAGACTTTTAGAGAGCTACTGAGTATGACCTTGATTCGAATCAACATCAGATTATAGCTAGAGTCTTCGGCCATGACATAGCTATTACTGTTGAGACCATAGCCAGGGTGTTAAGGCTAAAGGAGGACTGTGGAGATGAGGTGGTGCTATCTGAGGCACATGTGCTAGATTCATTTAGAAGCATCAGTTATAAAGGACCTCCTTTTGGCTCCAGAAAAGAGATAAATAAGTCCTTACTGTCTAAGGAACGGAGATACATTGCACACGCCTTCATCATGTGTCTGGCTCACAGAAAAGGAGGATCTGATGGGCTAAACTTGCAATAGGCCAGGGCTATTATCATGTTTTATAGAGGACAAAAGGCCAATATTTCCAAGTTGATATTTAATCACATGACTGAAAACATAATGGCATTAAAGAAGGGTAAATGGTTGCTATATCTAAGATTTGTGTAGATGTTGATAGATAATCTGATTTCAAATATACCTAGACATGAAGAAATAAAGAAACTGGTTCAGATGAACACCAGAATTTTTGCTGACTGCTCAGCCGTGAGACGCGACTTCAGTGGGAAGATAACACATCTATGGGAGAATATGTACGCCGCTAAGAGGTGGAATTACATCAGAAGGTTGATTGAGACTAAAACCAAAAGTGTGGAAGAGAATAAAAAAAAAGCAGGCTGAGGCAATTAAGAAGAGAAAAAGATATGCTAAAGACAAAGAGTATAATTTAGAAGATGAGATGATGAAGTTGAAGAGGAACTGAGGGTGTAAAGGGAGAAACGAATAAAGAAGAAGGCAGATCATGGAGAGTAAGCTAATGTTACTAAAAGGAGAACAAAGCATAAACAACAAGCATTTTCTGAAACTCCCGAAAGGAGGGATGCCAGATCATAGCTAGACCAAGACGTCATTTGAAATCTGAATACATCTCTGGAAAATGACATGGGGATGATTAGGACTAAGTTAATGAATCAAGAACTAAGAGAGAAGGAGAAAGATAAGGTGATAGAGAGCATGAAGAGTTTGATGTTAGATCAACAAGAGTTAATCAAGAGGCTACTCAAGCAAGTGAACGAGCTAAAAGCCAATGCCGGCCTGCCCTATTAGTTTACTCAAGCTAAGTTAAATGATCTCACTTATACATCAAAGTACTCATTTCTAAAGGTGGAAAGTTCAACTGGGTAGGAGTGGGAACAAGTGGAGCAGGATTTGGTGCTAGTGAAAGTGGTGCTGGTGGTTCTGGTGTTGGTGGTTCAGATGCTAATGTGAGGGTTGTCGGTGAGTCGGGATTGACAAAGAAAATGTTCGAGCTGGAGATATTGATAATGAGGCAGGAGTTATGAGAGAGAGTGGTGAAGGAGGTGCTGAAGGAAATGTAAGTGAAGTGATAGATGTAGCAAGAAAGAGAAGATTGGACCAGTGATGAAGTGATTAGAGAAGAAGGAGATGGAGCAAGAAAGAAAGATGTTGAGTTGAAATTGATAGACGAAGAAGAGGAGATTGAGGAGTAGTTAGTGGACTATGATTCTAAGCCTGAATTTTATGAGGTGGACGAGCATCCGATGACTTATGTGGTTTAGAGGAGTTCAAATGAATGAGATATTATAGAGATGGACAAAGAAGACTGGTTCATCAAAGAAAAAGAGCCAGAATAGCTGACCCTATTATTTCAAAATATCAAGGAATTAAGCAAGAAGGAATTTGACAAGAAGATAATAAGTTGGAAATACAATAGTGAATTGAAAATGTTTATGATTAAGAGAAGATGAGGGGGGATCTCATACCTACATAAGAGAAAGGCATTCAAGACCTTGCCATGATGGTTTTTAAGAAGATTAGTTGAGATTCCCTTGCTGGATTCAAACCTAAATAAGAGAGCTATGTTGCTAGGGCATGAGATTAAAAAGGGGCTTAATGATAACTTTAAAACATGTGGATACATGAAGACTGAGAGGAGGAGATCGAAGAAGGACATGGATTGGGTGATCGAAAAAGGCAAAATTGTATTGATGTTGAAACCAACAAAGACTATGAATAGAGTGAGGGTACCTAATGCACAACCCCCAAGGTTGTAGAACTTTGAAGAGTGGTTCTATGATAACAACACAGGAGAAGCGATGGTTAGAGTGAAGGATGGAGAGGAAATCAAACAATTTGATCCTATGGAGGTATTTTCTTTTTGTGATGAGGATTTGGTGGTTTTGTGTGAAAACCACATAAAAGATGGAGCCGGAGCAGAAACAAGGGCTGAAGCAAGCCTCTTTATGAGGGTTGAAAACAAGGCTTAAGGAGTAAGAGCAGAAGTCAGGGAGCTAACTAAGAAAGTAATTTAAGCTGATAGGCAAAGGATGGATTTGCAGGACTTGGCAAAATAGCTAGAAAGGGCCTGTGCACATGTAGAGGGAGAGAATACAGCCAGGGCAGAAAAGGAAGCATCATTTAAAGCTGCAAAGGATGTTCATCAAGCTAAAGAAATAGCCGGAGCCGAACTAGAAGATCAAGTAGGTGAGGTCCAACCTAGGCAGAGTATTGATGATCTAGATTAGGTTGGACTCACCATGGTTGTTATGTTTTTTTTGTTTATTAATGTAATTGGATAAATGTTAGTTTACTTCCTTGTATTTTGTATTTTGTAGTTTCAGTACCCACAAAAGAGTATATTCAAGTATCTTGGCTAGTATGTCCAGAAGAACAAAGAGATTCACTGTGATGTAGCCCACCGTGTCCAGGCAGGATGGTGCAAATGGAGAGCAGCATCAGGGATTTATGTGACAAGAGGTTCCTAACAAAGCTAAAGGGAAAGTTCTATAGAGTAGCAGTTAGACCTGCTATGTTATACGGAATAGAGTGTTGGACCATGAAGAAGTCACAAGGTCGGCAGATGGAGGTCGCCGAGATGAGAATGCTGAGGTGGATGTGCGGCCACACAAGGATGGATCGGATAAGGAACAACGTGTTAAGACAGAGATAGGGGTAGCATGCATCACTGACAAAATTTGGGAGGGAAGATTGAAATGGTTTGGACACGTGAAGAGGAGATAGAGGACAGCACCGGTTAGAACTGTAGATAACATTGTCTTAAATAGTAGTAGGGGTAGAGGAAGACCAAATTTGACGTGGGAGGAGTTGATTAGGCGGGACATGTTAGAGTTACACCTCTCCGAGCACATGATCAAGGATAGGAGTGACTGGAGACGTAGAATTAAGGTTAAAGACTGTTAGTGGGAATTAGTTGAGATAGTGCATGCGTGTGACATATGTAGATTCTCTTTGTCCTTTGTATGTGAAGTGCTAGTACAAGGTTAAGAATAGGGTCTTTTAGAGCAATCATAGAGCAGAGTAATTAGGAGTGTTGTTATTGAATGTGCGCTTTTTATTTTGTAAATTTGTCTGCCGTTTGTTCAGTGCCTAAAATGTGTATGTGGGTCTATGTGTCGTTGTGTTTTACTAAACTATTATTTTTATTTTGTAAATCTACGTGTCGTTTTTTCTTCCGAACCGGGGGTCTCATTGGAAGCGGTCTCTCTATCCTAAAAGATAGAGGTAAGATGTGCCACCATCCAACCCCTCCCAAACCATGCTTCTAGTGAGATATACTGGGTATGTTGTTGTTGTTGTGTAGTTTCAGTACCCAGCAAAACTAGAAGCGATACTGAGGTGAGTCCAAGTTCTTGGTCATGCATTTAAAACAAGTTCTTCATAATGGATTCTACTAACTTAGAATTGTGTTTAAGCATTGGAAGTTTAGATGCATGACCAAGTTTAGAAAAATTAGTAGAATCCATTATGAAGAACTTGTTTTAGATGGTTTGAATATTGATTAAGTTGATTTTATGTCGAGAATGTTCAAACAGTACAAAGTCAAGATTTTCTTGTCAAGTTTCGGTGAACAGCAACAACAAAATAATCAATTTGATGAACAATTAACTTTTGAGTTGATTTTAAGTTGATTTTAGGTTAATATTTTTGATTTTGAGTAGTTTTTGTTAGATTTTTGTTGAGGATCAACAATCGAACAGTGTGCTTATGGTTGTCGGTCAGAAGAACGACGGTGGTTGATGAAATATTGAGTATTTTAAGTATGAATGCTTACTAGAAATATAAAACTTGCTAATAAATAACTCAATCACCAGTTCAATCGATTTTCGTTTGAGGTCTGCACTAATTTTGAGACGAATTCAGGAGCCGAGTCTCTGAGACCAATTGACTAGGTCCGAGATTAGAATCTCAGTTGATGTGACTCAACTAGGATCGAATATGATGATTGAGTCAATGATTATGTAGCAAAATACAGAATCAATGATCATTAAACGCTGAAAATATTAATAAGTGCTTTGTATATAGATGTTGGTAAACAAGATACAAAGTGTGCTAGGGTTTGCAACACAAACCATAAACTTCAATGTTAAAACTTACAAAAGTAGCGTATACTATTCGATTTATAGGCTGATACAATGACAGTATAAAATGACTAAACTATCCTGACAACTATACATTAGAATACTAGTCTCTAAGTACAAAAGATAATAATCATTTATAAATGTTCATCCTTACTAGCTAATACGATTGTGTTGATCTTCATCAGCATTTCTTTTGTTGTGCTTCTACATTAAGTATGTCATCAACATTTACTAATACGGATGAATAAATACTTAAGCTCATTTGGTTCTGCAAATCCAGATTAGCAAATGCGGATGAACAAATACTAAGCCGTATTTGTTTTGTCTATCCGCATTAGTAAATACGAATGAACAAATAGTTAGTCGTATTTATTCTGTCTATCCGCATTAGTAAATGCGGATGAACAAATACTTGACCATTTTTATTCTTTGCTCATTCGCATTAACTAATGCGGATAGCTGACACTTGTCTTTTGAATTAGTCGGAGATTCCAATCAGAACAACCTTCAACAACCTCTTGAATTGTTATGTATGAACCTTTCATGGTCCAACAATACTCCCCTTGAGGATTATACAACCTATGTACTTCAAGTGTTTGATGGTGGTGGAGGTTGTGAAGATTCTGGTGGTTCTTTAATAGCTAGTGCTTGCCTATCAGGCACTTGGACTGTTGATGGAGCTGGTGCAGGTTCAGACATAGGAAATTGTTAAGGTACAGTGAATCAAGGATCCAATATAGCCTTTATCATATTGGAGGAGTCTCTTGCCTCATTCATCTTCTCTCGGCTAAAAACATGGATTTTCATTTGACTCATAGTATGAACAACCTCAATAGTCATCTGTCTCAAAGATATGGGTTCCCATACAGATACAGTGGAAAACCCATCTCTGTCGATCAGTAAAGATCCATCAGCATCTACCTCCATCTTCCCTATGTTTCCCAACTGAAGAGGAACTCTTTTCCTTTTTCTTTTTTCTTTTTTCTTATTGATTCTGTCATAGGCTATCTTGAGTATCTTGATGTGTGACAACCGTCATCAAATCAGGTGTTGACCTTTGACTTTGACCATTTTGATCTTGTCGTAAATAGATGTGGACTTTGACTTGTGAGTTAACTTAGTGTTAACTTGTTATGTGAAAAGTGTGCTAGATACATGTGGATACATGAAGTGCTAAAAATTGAACGTTCTGGGCTTGATATATGCAAATAGGCCCAATAGATGATAATGGGCCTAGGACTGGTGCAGGGTGTTAGACACTAATGTTTGCATAGGGTGATGTTATGGTCAAGGAATGGATCATGGACTGACAAAAAAATAAACTTTAGGGTTTACGCAGTCGAACGTTAGGAACCAGGCTTTGATGGGTTTTGTCCTTAGGTTGACTAATGAACTTAAGTTATGCTATAAAAAAATACTACATCATATAGGTCATATAATAGCTTGTTAGAATTGTAGAACTGTACAGAAATTTAAAAAGGTAAAGAGTGAACGACACGCGGAAGAAGAGGATGTGAAATTGGACAAGTCGGACAAGGGGCCCGAGGGGCCTCCCTTCCCCCTTAAATTTGGCCAAAACCCCATAGGGGTAGGCCCTTGCTCTTTTTTTCATTCTAGCAAATCCTATGTAAGGCCCCGTTCCCGGGCACCTCACAGTTGGTCATTCGTAGCACTGATCATACATATTGTAATATATTTCTTAAAACAATGCAGCGGAAGTTATATTTCACTTAATTTTGTGATTAATAAGCAATTCAATTGAAATATTATGGATTTCAGTAATGTTTCATCATCAGAAACATGAATTGAACCACAATTAGCAGTCAAATTCATCAAATTTCAGAGAATTAGTCGAAATTAGGTTCGAAAAGTCTTCATATTTGTCGAACTGAAATTTGAGAGATTCACTGATTTGTTGTTGATAATCAAAGAAATTGAAGTTAGAAGATTGTTTATCGGCATTAAATATACATAATTAGAAGATTTCAATCCAATTCATCAAGTTTTGAATGATTTCAGAAAAATTGAGTTCGGTACATTCATAAGAACATGATGAATGTGGCGCATTAGGGTTGAAAACTGCTGAAAATTACCTAAGTATTTAGGTGCTTGACAACTGTTCAGTTGCTTTACAACTGTGTAGGCGTTTTCAAGTTAGGCGTGTTTCAACTGTTGAGGAGTATTTTTACTGTTTGAGCATTTTGGAATTACTCAAAAATTAAGTAATTCTAGGCGCATCAAAACTGTTGAGGCGCATCAGAACTGTTTGGACGTTCTTAACTCCTAGGCGTCTGACAACTGTTTAGACGCAATATAACTGTTCGGGCACACCAACTTTGGACGTTTTGGAAATTTTTTCTAAGGCGATCCCTTAGATGTTTCTTGTTCAAATTCAGGAGTTCCACAATTGTTGAGACGTTTCAAGACTATTCAGGCGCATCATCACTTAACACTTAGAAACTTTTTTATAAAAAAAATTGAAAAATCAAAAAATATTTTTAATTTATTTCTTTAATTCAAAAACTTAAAAATCAACAAAATATAAAAAATGGTGAAATTAGAAGATTCAGAAAATAGAGTTCCTAAACTTAAAACAGAGCAGATTTCTAAAAATGGTCACTTGGGTTAAAACATCATTTGAATTCCATTGACGCTGATCTTTGGAAATCTATTGAAAAAGGACCATACATTCCTATAACCACAGAAGGGCCTGACAGGGATTTTGTCTATACTAAAGATTCACAAGAACCTTACCCTGAAGATGGTTTGCAAGGAGATGATTTGAAAAAGGCCAAGAATGATATCAAAGCATACTTATTGATGTGTAAAGGACTACCTTTGGAAGTTCTAGCAAGGCTTGATGGATATCAGACTAGATATACCATGTACAAAGCCTTAAAAACCATCTGTGAAGGAGGAAAAGAGATTCAAAACCTAAAGAAAAAAAGTTGAAAAGGCAGTTAGAACTGTTTCAGCATTTGTCTAGTGAAACAGTAAACCAGATGATGAACATATTTGTTTAGCTCACAACTGAGATATCAATAGCTGGCATCAAGCATGATTTTGAAGATCTAAATCTCAGACTACTTAATTCTTTACCCTCATCATGGAAAGAAACAGTGACATTGTTAAAGCATACTGAGAAGTTTCCCATGGATCTAGATCTACTTATTGCCAAAATAGAGTCTGTTGAAATTGATGAAAGCTCAAGGAACAATGAAAGAGCAGCATCAATGTCACAGTATCAATTTGTTGCATCTCCTGCAAACTCTGTTGAGAATGCATTCATGGTAAAAAGTGAGAGTGTTCCAGAAGAAGAGGGAGACTTATTTGTTGGAGCAGGATTCTTCACTGATTCATCATTCACAAGTGTTCCTGCTTATACGACACAGTCTCAACCTCAATCTCCTCCTAAATCTCAAAGTTCTAATGTTCAAACAGAGACTTCATCAACTAACTTTGCTAAATCTAGCAAAGTTAAAGATGTTATAAACATCCTATTAGAGGATGAAGAGTCTAAAACTGCTTTCACTGCATTGCTAGTTTTCAAGCATATTAAGGTACCTATTTAACTCAGTTAGACCTTGTTTTGCAGGATTTGTTTGAGATGGATCCTGAAGATATTGAAGAGATGGATCTGACTTGGCAAATGGTGATGATTGCCTATAGAACACAAAAACACTCATATGTCAACAGGAAGTACAAGCCTAGTACTAACAAAACTGTTGGTTTTGACAAGTCAAAGTCAAGGTGTTTTAACTGCAATAGTTATGGACATTTCTCCAGAGAATGCAAAGCTCCAAGGAATAATGGAGGAAATGCTCAATCAAGTTCTAGTAATCAGAGGTTTCAATCAGCTCAAAAGACATTCCAAAAGCCTTATCAAAGTCTTCCTATGCATGAGCTTAAAGATGAAGAATGAAGAAGATGACTATGATTGGAGTGACAAATCTGATCCTAAGGAGGATACAGATTAAGTAGCTCTAATGGCACAATATGATCAACCCAAGGTTGACACTTCATCCTCAAAATCTGAAACCTCATCCCCAAAATTTCCTGAAATACCCCCTAAAGTAAGAGAGAAATTGTGCACTAAATCGTGCTTCGAACATGTTGAATACTATAGAAGCTATTCATATAAAATCTGTGAGAAACTTAAACAAGAAGAGTCAATGCATAACAAATTAAAATCTGACCATAAAATTGCAGATTCAAAAGATCATTTCTCTTCAAACATCATGGAACAAAATGATAAAAGAACTAGAAATTGTTTCTAAACAACTGGAAGAAATGACCAAAAATATTGAATAGGAGAAGATATCCCATCCTGCTACTCAAATGGATCTTGATAAAGTTAAAAGTTCAAAAATGATAGTTGAAAAACTAGTGAGTGAAAGAAAAGATAAATAGAAAGAAGGATTAAGATTCACTCATGAACCTATGCCTGAATCAATAACAAACACTTTATCAGAGAACTTTAATACGCATGATCATTCTCCTGAGAATAATGCAAAACTCAAAGCCTTTC
Organism: Flaveria floridana; assembly: GCA_018326465.1. Taxonomy (NCBI): domain Eukaryota; kingdom Viridiplantae; phylum Streptophyta; class Magnoliopsida; order Asterales; family Asteraceae; genus Flaveria; species Flaveria floridana. Next base: position 4,539 of record BJCO01745966.1, on the reverse strand, counting down.
AGAACAAATTCAAGAATTCTGAATATGAAGAGGAAAAAGATAATGTAAAAGTTTTTGTTGAAAATGTTCAAGAAAATATTAAAAATAGTCATCAATCAAGATAAAATCTTATGAACCTAAACAGAAAAATCAGAACACTTCAGAACAAATTTATTCTGTATTGGTAGAAGTGAAAGTTAAAAGCAAAGATACAGCAAAACATCAGGAAGGAACATCAGAAGATTCAAAGTCTACTGATCTAAAACAGAAAGATAATGAAAAATAATCTTCACCTGAAGATCAATCTGAAAGTAAACCAAGTTCTTTTAAAGCAAAGAATCAAACAAGAAGAAGGAAATCATCTAAAACCAAAACAGAACAAAACAAAAGTTTAGAAAATCTGATCAAACCAACAAATCAAGCAACTCAACTCAAACCTATAAAATTTGTGTTAGCTGGTTTGTTGAATATGAACTCTTTTCAACAAAGCAAGATAAGTCCAAAGAAAAAATCTCACTCTGATCTGAAAACGGGTTCAGATTCTAAGACATCCGCTATTACAAAAAGATTTGTTCATAAGGAATTAAAGAAGGAAGTTCATGAACAAAAGATGAAAAGTAATTTGTCAAAGAACAAAATGTCAACTCAAAAACAAAAATTGACAACTCAAAAACAACAATTTAACTTTTTGATGCCAAAATATAAAAATGAATCAAATATAGTGTCAACATCAAAAGTTAACAAGCAGTTATTTAAATCTCCACAAAGGTACTGTGAAATATGTGATATGAGAAATCACAATACTGTTGAGTGCTTTTTCAGTAAGTACTGTCACATATGTGACATGAGAAATCATTCTACAGCAGATTGTTATTTCAACAAATATTGTACTTATTGTGATGAGAAAACTCACAATGCTAAGAATTGTTATTTTAGAAAGAGTTCACCTAATAGAGGATTTACCTATTCAAACATGAACAAAGGTTATGTTAATCCTCAGTATATGAGAAATCAAACTAATGAATTTCAACGATTAACTAACCAACCATCTTTAGGTCTGAGATCTTTTCAAAAGAACAATTATATGAGGCCAAAACAAGTTCTGAAAGAACAATTTATACCAAGATCTATAAGAATGACTAATAAAAATGTTGGTAATCAATACTTTTCAAAAATTGATCACTCAAATCGTATGAATGTTCATAAAAATAATCCATAACAATTTCATAACAACATTGGTAAATTCATTAAGAATAAACCTGATTTGAATACTCTTCATTTCAAACAATTTACCATTTTTGATAAATATGGAAAACCGAAGACCATCTCAGCTTGGGTAGATATCTTAACTCAATTTTGTTATTTTGCACATACGCCCGAGAAGACCACTCAATACATGGTATGTGGATAGTGGGTGTAGTCGGCACATGAGATGCAATCCTGCCTTGTTACAAGACTTTAAGTTAAAGGATGGAACGCATATGGCCTTTGGTGGTGATACGAGTGGAAAAATAACAGGAGAAGAAACAGTATCAAATGGGATAATAAGCTTCCACAAAGTCAACTTCTGTTCATAGTTGAACTTTAATATTTTAAGTGTATCCTAAATATGTGATAAATCATATTCTGTTCTATTTGATGATTCTTTCTGTTATGTTTTGAAGCTAGGATTTTAGATAAGCAAGGACTGGGTAATTGTTAAAGCTGAAATGGATAGAGATGTATACAAGTTGGATATGTCTCAAGTTGATCATTCAACAGAAACAACTTGCCTAATTGCTAAAGCATCAAATGATAAAGGCCAGCTTTGGCATAGACGTCTCGGACATTCAAACTTAAAGAACATGAAAGCTTGTAGCAGGAAATCATGTCATTGGACTTCCATCCAAGAAGTTTGCAACAACTGATCACTGCTCAACATGTTTGAAGGGAAAGCGACATAGAGCGTCTATAAGACCAAGCTAATAAACTCAAATTCCAAACCTCTACAGATGTTATACATGAACCTCTTTGGACCAATAAATGTCAAGAGTATTGGAACAAAATCATATTGTCTAGTTATGATTGATGACTATACAAGATTTTCATGGGTTTTCTTTTTATATGCTAAATCTAAAATGACTTATTTATTAAAAGAATTTATCATTAAAGTTGAAAATCAACTAAATCACAAAGTGGAAATAATAAGAAGTGATAATGGTACGGAATTAAAAAATGCTAACATTAAGATGTTTTATGCAGAGAAAGGAATAGTTCATCAGTTCAGTGCTCCTAGAACTCCTCAACAAAATGGAGTTACTGAAAGGAAGAATAGAACACTGATTGAAGCTGCTCATTCTATGTTAGCTAATGCAAAGATTCCTATCACTTTCTGGGATGAAGCTATATCAACTGCGTGTTTCGTTTAGAATAGAACTTTAATTGTGAAAGATAAATTGAAAACTCCTTATGCGTTAAATGTTTGGCAGGAAACCAAATATAAATTTTCTAACATCATTTGGTTGTCCGGTCATGATTCTTAATTCAAGTGATCATTTAGAAAAATTTGAAGCAAAATCTGATAATGGATTTTTCATTGGATACTCATTTGGTTTAAAAGCCTATCGAGTTTATAACTCTAGAACAAATATTATTCTTGTAACATTCAACGTTAAATTTCTGGAAAATTCTTTTCCATCAGTTTTAAATGGATCTGCTTGGTTATTTGATTTAGATTCACTGTTAAACACTCTTCAATCTAAATTGTTTAATCAATCGAACACTCTTGATTCAACAGGTAAGAATAACTCTAGAGGAGATCTTGGTTCTTTCAGTGAGGATTTGGATTCTGACGACCCAGATGATTCAAGCCCAGATTACCCATTCTTCTCGTTTGTCAAGGACTCAACGATTAGATTCAATAACAATGATCAAGCTAATCAAGTTTCAGATCATTCAGTTTCTTATGATCAAGAAGGATCACAACCATTTGCTAATGATGGTAATGAGTTTGTGCAACCTGAGTCAGGAACATCATTTATCTCTAGTGATGCATGCAGTTGATACTGGTAACTTTGATTACTTTGTTAACTCACCGACTCAAGTTCCAAACTTAATCCACATTCTTCTAATCTACTGCATCATCTCGCCAACTTGAATCAAACAAATCTGGGTGTTAATGTTCAAGGTGATGAGATTCCGACGTCTTGTATTCACAAGAACCATCTAGCATCTCAGATTATTGGTCCATTGAATGAGAGAACAACAAGGAATAAATCAAAACAAGCAAAATTGTGCTTATACTCTTGTTTTCTTTCTCAAATTGTTCCTAAAAACTTTACCGAAGCGTTAAAGGACAATGGTTGGATTGAAGCCATGCAAGAAGAATTACTTCAATTCGGCAAACAAGAAGTGTGAAATTTAGTGGAATTACCTGAAGGAGAAAATGCTATAGGAACAAAATAGTTATTTAGAAATAAAACTGATGATTGAGGGATAGTTATAAGAAACAAAGCAAGACTAGTTACACAAGGAGACACATAAGAAGATGGAACTGACTATGATGAAGTATTTGCTCCAGTTGCAAGACTCGAATCCATTCGTGTCTTCCTGGCTTATACATCATTCATGAAATTCAAGGTTTATCAAATGGACGTTAAGGGTTCATTTTTATATCGTCCCATCACTAATGATGTGTTTGTGTAGCAACCTCCGGGTTTTGAGGATGCAAAATTTCCACATCAGGTGTACAAGCTTAGTAAAGCTTTGTGTGGACTTCATCAAGCCCCTAGGATCTGGCATGAGACACTGTCATAACAGTTAATCTAACATGGATACACAAGAGGGAAAATCGATCTAACTTTATTCATAAAGCAGGATGCAGATGATTTCTTATATGTACAAGTGTACGTTGACGATATCATATTCGGTTGTACAAGTTCCAAGTTGTGCAATGAATTTAAGGAAATAATGAAGTCTCATTTCCAAATGAGTTCCATTGGACAAATCAATTTCTTCCTTGGACTACAAGTTCAACAATCTGCAGATTGTATATTCATAAATCAAGAGAAGTTTATCCATAAACTTTTGACGAAATTCAAACTGCAAGATTGTCAGTCCATAAGAACTCCAGCTGACGTAAACTCCAGCTGACGTAAACTCCAAGATCAAGCCAGATACAAAAGGAAAATCAATTGACCAAACTTTATACAGATCTATGATTGGTTCTTTGATGTATCTTACTACATTTAGACCAAACATAATGTATGTTATTTGTGTCTGTGCAAGGCATCAATCAGAACTGAAAGAATCCCACTTAATTGCTACCAAGAGTATACACAGGTATCTCAAAGGTAAACTGGCTTTAGGGCTATGGTATCTGTTAGACCAAAAGAACCAATGAGCCAAGATCAGGAAAACCTCTAAGTCCCACATGACATCACAACAACTGCTGAAGGCTTCATCAGTAGTTTGACAAAGACTGAAGACTCAACAGCTGAAGATCAAAGATCTGAAGAACAACAGCTGAAGATCCCAAGTACTGAAGACAAGTACTGAAGTCTGAAGTACTGAAGAATACAA
>BJCO01745962.1:0-29796 GCA_018326465.1 Flaveria floridana | reverse complement strand
TCTGTGTAGATCTTAGACATGTTGTAACCTAGTTGTAATTGATTACATCAATTTTGGTATATTATGTAAGAAGATGTAATCTCGAATATTAAGAAATAAAAGCATGTCTGTATTATGTTTCTATTTAATCTGTGTTTAGTTAATATAAACCACTGCACTCTGATAAAAGCTAGTCACATTCCACCCGTCTCGTTCACGCTTCCGCCGGGATGTGACAGGTACAATCATGTCTTCATCGGCTAAGCACTTTCTCAGATGAGATACATGGAATGTTGGATGAATTCCACTTAACTCATCAGGCAGTTCTAATCGATAGGCCACGTCTCCTACTAGTACGATGATTCGGAAAGGCCCTATGTACCTTAGGCTCAGCTTACCCTATTTCCTGAACCGGTTGATCTCCTTCCACGATGAGACCTTCAACATAACTCTATCACCCATGTTGAACTCGATCAATCTACGCCTTTTATCGGCATATGACTTCTGTCTATCCTTTGCCGCCTTCATAAAGGCTTTGATCTTTTCTAACTTTTCAGTCGTAACCTCGATCACCTCCACGCTTCCAACTCCTTCTGCCCAATGTCACCCTAACATACGAGCATCCAACACCTTCTACCACATAGCATCTCATACGGTGGCATACCAATGCTGGCATGGTAACTGTTGTTGTATGAGAATTCTGTTAATGGTAAGTGATCATCCCAACTCCCTCCGAAGTCGATCATGCATGCTCGGAGCATATCTTTGAGCGTCTGAATCGTCCTTTTAGACTTACCATCTGTCTAAGGATGGTAAGGCGTGCTAATATGTAGCCTCGTCCCCATCATATCATGGAATCTTTTCCAAAACTTCGATGTGAACCAGGTGTCACGGTCCGACATGATAGACACCGGTACACCATGACGAGCTACAATCTCCTTGATGAACGGATCCACCGGCCTCTTAGATGAGTACGTCTTGTGGATCGGTAGGAAGTGAGCACTCTTTGTCAGACGGTCAACTATCACCTAGTTGGTATCGTACCCCTTCGTCGTATGAGGTATCTTCATTATGAAGTCCATGGTGATGTGCTCCCACTCCACTCAGGTATATCCAATGGTTGGATCTTCCCGTATGGCTTCTGGGGCCATGCCTTCACTTGAAAGCAAGTAAGGCACTTACCCACATACTCCACTACATCGTGCTTCATTCCTGGCCACCAATAATCTTTCTTCATATCATGATACATCTTGGCAGCACCGGGATGAATGGAGCATCGAGTCCTATGAGCCTCATCCATCCGTAACAAGGGATCCACATCCGCCGGAAACGGGTTCTAACTCCATGGGTATTTTCTCCCAACTCCGTGACTACACCTCTCATCCGTTTAGAGTTAAGGCAATCTTCTTTCAATGCCTCATTTTAAAATTCTTTGACCTGGGTCATCATGTCAGAGGTCATCACTAGTTGATAAGCCTTCACCCGGATTTGTTCGGGTCTCTCCTTTTAGCTGAGGGCATCAGCCACTACATTGGCTTTACCCAGGTGGTAGTGGATCTCATAATCATAATCCTTGATCGACTCTAACCACCTCCTTTTCCTTATGTTGAGATCCTTTTGCTCAAAGAAATACTTTAAGCTTTTATGGTCCATGAAGATTGTGCACTTTGCCCCGTACAGGTAGTGCCTCCAAATCTTTAGCGGGAAAGCCACAGCCGCTAGCTTCAAATCATGGGTGGGATAATTGACTTTGTGGGTTTTTTTGTCAGGACACGTAGGCTATTACCCTTTCACGTTGCATCAACACAAAACCTAGTCTCAAGTAAGAATCATCCGAATATACCACCAAGTCTTCACTCCGTTCGGGTAATGTCAAGACAAGAGCTTGAGTTAATCTTGCCTTAACTCCTCAAAAGCATCCTCCTATTCCTGACCCCATACAAACTTCACGTCCTTGTGAGTCATTTTAGTCAAAGGTGAGGCTATCTTGGAAAAGTTTTGAATAAATTTTCTTTAACAGCCTGCCAATCCCAAGAAACTTTGAATCTCGGATGGCGTCGCTGGAGACTTCCATTGCATCACTGCCTCAACCTTCGTCGGGTCCATCATAATTCCTTCAGAATTTACCACGTGACCCAAAAATTAAACTTTGTGTAACCAAAAAGCACACTTAGAGAATTTAGCATACAGCTTCTCCCTTCTAAGTGTCTCCAATACTTCACGTATGTGATCGGCATGTTCTTCTTCGCTCTTTGAATAAATCAGGATATCATCAATAAACATGATCACTGACTTATCCAACATCGCCGACACACTCAATTCATCAAGACCATAAAGGCAGCTCGCGCGTTGGTCAGACCAATAGACATCATGAGAAATTCATAGTGTCCATAACACATGCGAAAAGTTGTCTTAGGAATGTCCTACTCCTTCACCTACAACTGATGGTAACCAGATCGAACATCTATCCTCGAGAACCAACTGGCACCTTGAAGCTGATCAAACAAGTCGTTAATCCTTGGCAAGGGATAACGGTTCTTCACTGTCAACTTATTTAACTCGCGGTAGTCGATGCACATCCTCATACTACCGTACTTCTTTACAAATAAGACTGGAGCACCCCATGGAGAGATTCTCGGTAGAATGAATCCCTTATCCAATAGCTCTTGCAACTGAGCCATCAATTCTTTCATTTCAGATGAAGCTACAGGATACGGCGCCTTGGCAACAGGATGGGCCCCTAGTATCAAATCAATTTGGAACTCGATCTCACAGTCAGGTCATACACCAGATAGGTTCTCTGGAAACACGTCCGGGAAGTCACACACCACTGGTACGTAGGACAGTTGTGGTGATGACGCATCCACATCTTTCACGTAAGCTAGGTAGGCGTTACATCCATGTTTCATACACTTTTCTACCACCACCATTGAAATCACTTTTGGAACCGTAGTAACTCGATCACCGTAGATCGTCACCAAACTCCCGTCGGGCGCGGTCAATCAAATCATCGTCTTGCGACATACGATATTTGTCTCGTAGGCTGCTAGCCAATCCATCCCTAAGACTAGATCGAATCCGCCTAAGGTCATCACAAACAGTCTCGTAGGAAACTTATAACCTTCTAATTCTATCACGTAATCCTCTAAAGCATAAGATATCCTAGTGGACTTGCCAATAGAAGTTTCTATGACAAATGGCTCATCAATTCTTTTACTACTAACAGGAAACTTAGCATAGAAAGTAGTAGAAATGAAACTCCTACTAGCACCAGAATCAAATAACACAGAGGCACAAATTTGGTTTACTAGGAACGTACCTGACACGACATCAGGGTCCACCGTAGTCTCCTATGTGGTCATAGTGAATGCCCTGGTGCTTGCTCTTTGCCCTTCACTCCCAGTCTTCTTCTTCGTTCCAAAACTTTCAGCCCTTAGCTTCTTGCAATCCCTACTCAGATGACCCTCTTCACCGCAGTTATAACACCTCACAACCCCACACTCTCTAGCCATATGCTCGGGCTTCCTACATTTGAAGCAGACGTTCAATCCCCACTCACACTCCCCCGTATGCTCCCTTTGGCATCTACCATACCTCTTCGTCCCCGCACCAGATGTAACCACCCTTCGATCCTCCACCTTTGCCTTCTTCTTATTAGGGTTGAAATCACCATGACCAAACCGCTTCCCATTCCAATTCTTGTCACCACCACTCTTCTTACTCACCTCTGCCATGACGACCACTTCCTTCTCATCATATAGTCATCCTGCCAAATCGACCACTGACCTGTCGACAAACCCTGAATGTAGCTCTTGATCTTCCTTAATACCAGCATCACGTGATCCGGTACCAGCCTTGCCATCTCGTCAAATTTTGTGGTATATTCTTTTCATAGTTCCCGCATCCAGCTACTGGAACTCCCTCTCACTCTTTTCAAACTCTCTGGGAAGACAGAACTCCTCAATTACTACTTTTGTCAGTTCTGGCCACCTCATCCTGCCAATGGCCCCGTTACCCTCAGCCTGGACAATGTTGCCCACCAGCATAAGGCCAAATCCACAAACGAGTGGGTAGCAAATTTTACTTTCTGATCTTCTTAGCACTCGCTGATATCAAGTACCACCTCCATCTCCCTCACCCATCGGTGAGCAGCAGCAGCATTGCCATTCCTACTAAATGTTGGGGGCCTGCACCTTTGAAATGCCCCATAATTGTAGCCCTGTGTAGTTTCTTGCACAGCCTCCTCATCTTCATTATCACTGGAGGCCACCGTCTCAGCCTCTGGTTGCTCTCTTTCTTCTCTCTTAGCGGTCTTCCTCTTTTCCTTCTTCTCTTTCTTTTCATCCTCCCTCACAGCCCTAATCATTTCAGTCACTATAGACAGCCGGATCGTCTGCATGACTTGATAAACCTCCTTATCTACTACCTCTTTTACCGAGTCAAGTTCGTACTCTCATCACCACTTTCCTGGTGATGGATCTCGGGCTTTTCATGTGCCGTTTCTTGTGACACATGGTCCAGCATCGCATCCACCACGTACTCCCCCTAGTGAGGCCTTTGATGATCTACCACCGGCCATCTCTAAACACTATAAGACTCCAAGTAATAGCACAGTTTATGTTAAGTATAGTACGTCGCAAATTATAGTGGACAATTATGATTAACCACTTACTTTACTCTTCATCCCCCGAGCATTTCCTATCCTAACTACATTAGTATTCAAATCTACTAAAAGCACATAAATGAAATAGCCCACGCACATAATACCGGTTAACATTAAGAAAAGAAATACCTGATGGAAGTAACTACTCGGGCTGGCATTATCTCATTTTCAGATTAAGTTTAGGTTTTTGAAAATATTTACCCATTTCTCTTAAACTTTGGCTCTGATACCAACTTGTAAGGCCACGTTCCAGGGACGCTTACAGTTGGACATTCATCGCACATGTTATTTAAAACACATTAAGAATCATTAGCATACTAAAAACATTGCAGCGGAATAATTTAACAAAAACCATCTCATGCATTAATAATTACTTTTGCCAAATAATACATCGTTGTTAAAGTTACAAAATAATATTTAGTTGCATTACAAGACAAAAATAACATACATGCATAAGATAGATGCCAGCCTCTTATTTGCCAAGTAGTTTCACCCTGGTGCCATCCTCAACAACGAATTACCTGCCAACTGAAAAGGCATAAAAGTCAGCGTTGCTGAGTGAGTTCTAGTTTTTATAAATAAAATACCTTCTTTTTCTTAAAACATTTTCTTTGCTTTCGTACATTATCATTCATCATACATACATCAAGGTAATATCTTATTATCTTCCATTATCCTAAGTATTCGTTTGTTTCACACTTTTTCATTATCTTTCACTTCTATCTAAATCCTGTCATAAGCTATACCCCATCGTTAGGCACAAAGCCACCTCATCCTTAGGGTTAAGCGACAAGGATCATATGTGGTGCGGTCACCAAGAATGACTCCCCCTGTGTGTGAACCCTCATGGGTTAGCCAAGATCGCACGCTATATAACACACAGTTGACTTAACAACTCTCAATGAATTATGAACCTCTTTTCATTTTGCTTGCAAGACTTTTTATTCATTCATTCTTAATGTTCCACTTTCATTATCATTAATCTTTCACTTTCATTATGATAATACTTTACGTATATGAGCATAAACACACCACATAAATTCATATATAAATATATAATATGGAACATAAAAACAGACCATAAACATGCACAAAATAAGCAAATACAACCATCAAATCAATCAAGGGTCAAACCCTAAAGTTTCTACTTTTTCCAAAAATTTTAGATTTTTTTATAAGTGTTCTAGGCGCATGAGCACTATGTAGGACATTAATACTATGCAGGCATATGATGTAAGGCCCCGTTCCCAGGACGCTCACAGTGGGACAATCATTTCACATAAAACATAAAATATTCATTTAAGTTTACTAAAACACCATAACGGAATAACTTTAAAACCATTTCATATATTACTAACAGCTTTTGCAAAATAATACAATGTAGTTAACTGTTACAAAATATCATAATTTACATTACATCACAAAAACATCATTGTTATACAAATGGATGTCATCCCAAAAATATCAAGTAGCTGCCCCGTGCCATCCTTAGCAACAATCACCTGCCAACTGGAAAATACATAAAAGTCAGCGTTGCTGAGTGAGCTCTAGTTTTATAATTAAAATACTTCACGTTCCATTTAAAACCGTTCTTTACTTTCATATGTGCTCATACATCATATGTACAAATAGATAATCTTATTATTATCTTCATCATCGTTCATTAACTTTCGTTCATTCATCATCTTACGTCATCACTATCATTCGTTATCTTTCTTACCGTACTTTACGTACATTCACCTTTATCTTCCTCACATTCCGGGCCAATGCCACGGGCTATACCCCATCATCATGCATAAAGCGGGTACTGGGCCAAAGTCTATAAATAGACCTCCCATACATTGTGCCCGGTGGCCTGACCACAGTATCGGGGTAAATTCATTTGGACCAATTCCATTTACTATACCCCACTGTCATGCATAAAGCGGGTACTGGGCCGAAGTCTATAAATAGACTCCCATACATTGTGCCCATTGGCCCGACCACAGTACTGGGGTAAGCGGCAAAGATCCCATACGTATGGTCAATCACTAGGATTAAATCCAGTGTGTATCCTTTCAGGGTAGCTAACCCCCACACAGTTGAGCTAACACCCTTCATTGGGTGTGAACCTCCATACATTGCTTGGAAGACTTTTCTTACATTCGTTCGTTCATTAATGCATGCATTCATTCTTTCTTCACGTTCCACTTATCATTATTATTAACTTCCTCTTACATAATACTTTTCATTCATTTCATACTCATAACATGTAAGTCACAGAATAATACATAATAGGAATATAAGGAAACACAACATAAACATACATAGCATCACATAACATCACATACATCATCACGCATCATCATAAACATCATGCATCATCCATTCCTATACACATACACATACATAACAAGTCATCATAGAACCTAACTGACCCTCCGTGGGACATCGGGGGTTCGGGGGCGGCAGCCTCTAGTGGGGTCCAAGGGGCAACGCCCCTGGCTTAAAACCTCTTAAAATCGATCTTCCTGTGAAAATCTCTTAAAATCTTGGTCATTTAAATTGTATATTTAGTATGCATTTCTAGCCCTAAACAAGTTTAAAACCTTTAAATAGGGGACCTAGAACTCACTAGGACACAGTGAGTAGCTTCTCAGTCAAGCTTTCTAAGCAAGGGTCGCACTACACAACTTGCAGATAAGTTAACACTCAAAGGAGTTAATTTCTACTTAATTTCGCTGCTAATTTCGCTGCAAGATCAGCAGTTTCGCTGCTAGTTTCGCCAGCAGTTTCACTGCTAGTTTCGCCAGCAGTTACGCTGCTAGTTTTGCCAGCAGTTTCGCCCAACTTTCATCGGAAATTCAAGTCTGTGAATCTCCCTGTGAAACTATAGTTTCACAGGAAGATCCATAGTTTCGTTGGATGATTACATAATTTCGTTGGACAAACTCATAATTTCATGGAACGGGCTAAAATTCCGAACCAGCCCATTTTTAACCCAAAACTTCAATCTTTTACACCCAAAACCTTCATTTATCATCCATGAACCTATATCTAAGTTTTTTACATGTTTTCTTACATAAAAATGTGAGTTTTGGACGATTCTTTGCCACTTTCAAAAACCCAAAAACCTAGAATTCGGGTTTAAGCTAAAGAAACGATTAAATGATGTTTCTTACCTGGATTCTTGGTCTTTCCTTGTTGTTTGGACGCCCACAACACCGATCTTTAATCTCTTGATCAACCAAGCCTTGAATGTTCACCTCCTCTCTACTTTCTCTCTCTACACTCTCTCTCTAGAAGTTGGTGTTGAGTTGCAAATGAGGGTTGCTTTGGCTGATTTGTTTATATATATCGGGTGTTCCCGGGACCTTAAACTCGCTGAACACATAACCCGTGAGGTCTACTCGGCCCATACTCCATTTCTCGCGTATTTTCTTTAAATAATCCCGGCTAAGCCTATTATTATTAACTGGCTCATTTCAACTTTATTCCGGGCGTTACAAGTCCACCCCCTTATTTAGGTTTCATCCTCGAAACCTATTATCCCTTGAATAGATATTGGTAATGCTGTCTCATCTCTTCTTCAGTCTCCCACGTAGACTCTGGTCCCTTTTTATGATTCCACTGTACTCGCACAAGTGGAACCACTTTATTCCTTAGCCTCTTCTCCTTGCGATCGATGATCGCCATTGGTTGCTCCATATAATTAATCCTTCATCCACTTCAATGTCTTCTAGTGGCACGATAATATCTTCATTGGCTAAGCACTTTCTCAAGTGAGTACATTGAATGTCGGGTGAATTTCACTTAACTCAGTAGGCAACTCCAACCTATAGGCCACCTCTCCTACTCGAGCCATGATTCCGAAAGGCCCTATATACCTCGGGCTCAACTTGCCCCGCTTCCTAAACCGAATGATGCCCTTCTAGGGTGAGACTTTCAGCATAACTCTATCACCCACCTTGAAATCAATCGGTCCACGTCTCTTGTTGGCGTACGACTTTTGCCTATCCTTAGCTGCCTTCATAAAGGCTTTGATCTTTTCCAGCTTCTCAGTCATAGCCTCAATCACCTCGACACTCCCAACTCCTTCTGACCAATATCACCCTAACAAACGGGTGTTCTACATCTTCTACCGTATAGCATCTCATAAGGGGGCATACCAATACTGGCATGGTAATTGTTGTTGTATGAGAATTCAGCTAACGGTGAGTGGTCATCCCAACTTCCTCTAAAATCAATGATGCATGCACCAAGCATGTCCTCAAGCGTCTGAATAGTCCTTCCGATTGACCATCCGTTTGGGGATGATAAGTTGTGCTGACATGCAAACTCGTCCCCATCGCACCATGAAATCTCTTCAAAAACTTGGATGTAAACCGGGTGTCATGATCTGACACAATAGACACCGGTACACCATGACGACTCACATTCTCCGTGATGAATTGATCCGCGAGTCTCTCGGAGGAATACATCTCTAGGATCAGTAGGAAGTGAATACCCTTCGTTAAACAATCAACTATCACCTATATGGCATCATACCCTCTCGTGGTATGCTGTAACTTCGTGATAAAGTCCATGGTGATATGTTCCCACTTCCACTCGGGTATATCTAAGGGTTGGATTTTCCCATTCGGCTTCTGATGCTCCAAGCCTTCACTTGCAAGCAAGTAAGGCACTTACTCACATACTCCGCTACATCACGCTTCATACCCGGCCAGCAATAACCCTTCTTCATGTCTTGATGCATTTTAGTAGCACCGGGATGAATGGAGTATCGAGTCTTGTGAGCTTCATCCATGATCTTTCCACGTAAATCCCCATAACGAGGAATCCACATCCGTCCGAATCGAGTTCTAACACCGAGAGTGTTTTCACCCAACTGCGCGACTAGACCTCTCATCCTTTCGGAGTTAAGATGATCTTCCTTCAATGCCTCCTCTTGAAACTCCTTGAACTGCTTCATCACATCGGAGGTCATGACCAACTGATAAGATTTCACCCGAATCGGCTCAGGTCTCTCCTTTCGACTAAGGGCATCCGCCACCACATTGGCTTTGCCCGGATGGTAATGGATCTCACAATCATAATCCTTTATGAGTTCCAACCATCGCCTCTGCCTCATGTTCAAATCTTTTTGCTTGAAGAAGTACTTCAAGCTCTTGAGGTCAGTGAAGATGGTGCACTTCATCCCGTGTAGGTAGTGCCTCCAAATCTTTAATGCAAAGACCATAACTGCTAGCTCCAAGTCATGAGTAGGATAATTAACCTCATGAATTTTCAGCTGCCAGGATGCGTAGGCTAGAACCTACCCTCGTTACATTAACATGCAACCCAACCCTGAGTAAGAAGCATCTGAATAGACTACCAAGTCCTCGCTTCCTTCAGGTAATGATAAAACAGGAGCTTGAGTTAACCTCATCTTTAACTCTTTAAAAGCCCTCTCTTGATCCTGACCACATACAAACTTCACATCCTTACAGGTCAGCTTAGTCAACGAAGAAGCTATTTTGGAGAAGTCTTGGATGAATCTTCGATAATATCCTGCCAACGCCAAGAAGCTACGGATCTCGGATGGCGTCTTTGGAGACTTCCATTGCATCACCGCCTCCGCCTTTGCCGGGTCTACCATAATCCCCTCGGGATTAACCACGTGAACCAAGAATTGAACTTTGCGCAACAAGAACGCTCACTTGGAGAACTTAGCATACAGCTTCTCCTTTCTCAATGTCTCCAACACTTCCTGAATATGACCGGAATGCTCTTCTTCGCTCCTCGAGTAAATCAGGACATCATCGATAAACACAATCACTGATTTATCTAACATCGGCCGACACACTCGATTCATCATGTCCATAAACACAGCTGGCGCGTTTGTTAAACCAAAAGACATAACGAGAAACTCGTAGTGTCCATAACACATGCGAAAAGTTGTTTTAGGAATATCCTACTCGTTCACCTTCAACTGATAGTAGCCAGTAGCCAGATCAAAGGTGTATCCTCGAAAACTAACTGGCACCTTGAAGTTGAATAAATAAGTCATCAATACTCGGTAATGGATACCGATTCTTCACCATCAACTTGTTCCACTCACAGTAGTCGATGCACATCCTCATACTATCATCCTTCTTCTTCACGAACAAGACCGGAGCACCCCAAGGAGAGATACTCGGTCTAATGAACCTCTTATCGAGCAACTCCTGCAGTTGCTCCCTCAATTCCTTCATCTCGGAAAGAGCTAAACGATACGGCTCCTTAGCAACAGGTTGGGCACCGGGTAACAAGTCAATCTGGAACTCGATCTCACAGTCCGGTGGCACACCTGGCAAATCCTCTGGAAACACATCGAGATAGTCACCCACAACTGGTACATCAAACAACTATGGTGTTGGCATGTTCACATCCTTCACGTAGGCCAAATAGGCACTACATCCACGTCTCATCCATTTTCCCGCCACCGCCATTGAGATCACTTCCGGAATCATAGTGACCCGATCCCTATAAACCGTCACTAAACTCTCATCAGGTGTTGTCAGTCTAATCATCTTCTTACAACACACGATGTTCGCCTCGTAGTCTGCCAACCAATCCATTCCTAGGACTACATTGAAACCACCTAAGGTCATCATGAATGGTCTAACAGGAAACTTATGACCTTCTAATTCTATGTCACATCCTTCTATCATCTCAGAAATCCTGGTACACTTACCTATGGCAGTTTCTACATCGAAGGGGTCATCAAATCATTTACTCCTAATGGGCAACTTAGCATAAATGGCAGTAGAAATGAAACTCCTACTAGCACAGGAATCAAGTAACACGGAGGCAAGAGTTCGATTAACTAGAAACGTACTTGACACCACATCAGGGTCCGTCCTAGCCTCCTCCTGGGTCATCGTGAAAGCTCTTGTGCTCGCTCTCTGGCCTTCGTTCCTCGTCGTCTTCTTTTCCCCGGAGCTCTCAGCTCTAGGCTTCTTGCATTCCCGACTCATGTGACCCACTCCACCACAGTTAAAACATTTGGCCACACGACAATCCTTTGCTATATGCCCCGTCCTCCAACACTTGAAGCATACATTCGATCTCCACCTACATTCTCCTATATGCTTCTTTCCATATTTGCCATACCTCTTTGACCCCGCATCGGGTGTGACCACACGTCGGTCATCCACCCATGCACTCTTTTTGTTTACAGGAGCACCACCCCGTCCAAACCGTTTCCCATTCCACTTCCGATCACCACCACCTTTCTTGCTCACCCTAGCCACCACTACCTCCCTTTCATCATATAGTCTTCCCGCCAAATCAATCACCGACCTGAAAGTACTTAGTCGGGCGACAATCATATGCTTGCGGATGTCCGCCGGCAAGCCCTGAATGTACCTCTTGATATTTCATGACACAGGCGTCACCTGATCTGGCACCAGCCATGCCATCTTGTTAAACTTGGTAGTGTATTGTCGATGTGTCATTGTTCTTGCTTCTAGCTGCAGGAACTCTCTCTCCACCTTGTCCAACTCCTGGTGAGGGCAGAACTCTTCAATCACCAACTTCTTCAGCTCACTCCACCTCATCCTGCCAATCGCCCTACTACCCTCAGCTTGGACAATGTTGTCCCACCAACATAGAGCCGAGTCCACGAACGAATGAGTGGCAAACTTCACCTTCTGATCTTCCTTGCACTCGCTGATATCGAGCACAACCTCCATCTCTCTTACCCATCAATGGGCAGCAGCAGCAGTACCATTGCCATTGAAAGTCGGGGGCTTGTGTCTTTGGAATGCCCTATAGTTACAGCCTCATGTGGTTTTCTGCCCCGGCTCCTTCTCCTCCTCCTCCTCCTCCTCACTAGTGACAACCATCTCAGTCTCCGGTTGTTCCCTTCCCCCCTATGGGCCTTCTCCTTTCCTTCCTCTCTTCTTCCCTAACAGCTTTAATCACTTCACCGCCACAGATGATAGGATCGTCTGCATGACCTAATGAACCTCTTCTACCACATCCTCTTTCACCTAGGCCCTTAGGTTGGCACTTTCCTCACCACCCTCTGGATGAGGGGTCTCGGGCTCCTCATGGGCCACCTATTCAGCCCTGGGCCTTCCTCTTGTGACCCATGGTCCAGCACCACGTCCGCCATGGCTTCCACCTCATGAAGCCTTAGAAGATCTACCTCCAGCCATCCTCTAACACACTATAATATTTAAACACCAACATGGTCATTCAAGGTAGTAGCTCAGTTTAAGTCAAGTATAGTAAGTCCCTAATTACAGTGGCTAGTTGTGATTAACCACTTACTTTACTCTTCATACCCCAATCATTTCCTATCCTGACTACATCAGTATCTAAATCTACTAAAGGCAAACAGATCAAATAACATCCGCACATAATACATGTTAACATAAAGAAAAAACCTGATGGCAGGTAGCTACTCGGACTAGCATCTCTTCCCATTTTCTCCCATTCTCAGTTTAAGTTTAGGTGTTAGAAAATATTCAACCCAATTCTCTTAAACTTTGGCTCTGATACCAACTTGTAAGGCCCCGTTCCTGGGATGCTCACAGTTGGACAATCATTTCACATAACACATAAAATATTCATTTAAGTTTACTAAAACAGCATAGCGGAATAACTTGAAAAACATTTCATATATTAAAGACGGCTTTTGCAAAATACTACAATGTAGTTATCTGTTACAAAATATCACAGTCTGCATTACATCACAAAAACATCATTGTTATACAAATGGATGCCATCCTAAAAATGCCAAGTAGCTACCCCTTGCAATCCTCAGCAACACTCACCTGCCAACTGGAAAATACATAAAAGTCAGCGTTGCTGAGTGAGTTTTAGTTTTATAATTAATCTACTTCACCTTCCATTTAATACCATTCTTTACTTTCATATGTGCTCATACATCATACATACAAATAGATAATCTTATTATTATCTTCATCATCGTTCAATAACTTTCGTTCATTCGTCATCTTACGTCATCATTATCATTCGTTATCTTCCTTACCGTACTTTACGTACATTCACCTTTATCTTCTTCACATTCCAGGCCAATGCCACAGGCTATACCCCACCGTCATGCATAAAGCGGGTACTGGGCCGAAGTCTATAAATAGACTCCCATACATTATGCCCGGTGGCCTGACCACAGTACTGGGGTAAATTCATTCGGACCAATGCCATGTACTATACCCCTCCTTCATGCATAAAGCGGGTACTGGGCCGAAGTTTTTAAATAGACTCCCATACATTGTGCCCAGTGGCCTTACCACAGTACCGGGGTAAGCGGCAAAGATCCCATACTTATGGTCAATCACAAGGATTAGACCCCAGTGTGCATCCTTCTAGTGTAGCTAACCCACACACAGTTGTGCTAACACCCGTCATTGGGTGTGAACCTCCACACATTGCTTGTAAGACTTTTCTTACATTCATTCGTTCATTAATGCAGACATTCATTCTTTCTTTACGTTCCACTTATCATTATCATTAACTTCCGCTTACATAATACTTTTCATTCATTTCGTACTCATAACATGTTAGTCACGGAATAATACATAATAGGAACATAAGGAAACACAACATAAGTTAACACTCAAAGGGGTTAATTTCTGCCAAATTTCGCTGCTAATTTCGCTACAAGATCAGCAGTTTTGCTGCTAGTTTTGCCAGCAGTTTCGATGCTAGTTTCGCCAGCAGTTTCGCTGCTAGTTTCGCCACCAGTTTCGCTGCTAGTTTCACCGGCAGTTTCGCTGCTAGTTTCGCCAGTAGTTTCGCCAGCAGTTTCGCTGACAGTTTCAACCAACTTTCGTTGGAAATTTAAGTCTGCGAATCTACCTGCGAAACTATAGTTTCGCATGAAGATCCGTAGTTTCGCTGGATGATTACATAATTTCGTTGGACGAACTCATAATTTCGTAGAACGGGCTGAAATTACGAACCAGCCCATTTTTTACCCAAAACTTCAATCTTTTACACCTAAAACTTTCGTTTATCAACCATGAACCTATATCTAAGTTTTTTTACATGTTTTCATACATAAAAACGTGAGTTTTGGATGATTCTTTGCCACTTTCAAAAACCCCAAAACCTAGAATCTGGGTTTAAGCTAATGAAACGATTAAATGATGTTTCTTACCTGGATTCTTGGTCTTTCCTTGTTGTTTGGATGACCACAAACACCGATCTTCAATCTCTTGATCAACCGAGCCTTGAATCTTTACCTCCTCTCTACTTTCTCTCTATACACTCTCTCTAGAAGTTGATGTTGAGTTGCAAATGAGAGTTGCTTTGGCTGATTTGTTTATATATATCAGGTGTTCCCGGGACCTTAAACTCGCCGAACACATAACCCCCTAGGTCTACTCGATCCATTCTCCATTTTCCACGTATTTTCTTTAAATAATCCCGGCTAACCCCATTATTATTAGTTGGCTCGTTTCGACTTTATTCCGGGCGTTACACATGAGTACTTAGGCGTATGGAAAAGTTTGGTGCATGGGAAATTCCAGGTGCATGGGAAATTCCTGGTGCATGGCACTGCTTGGGCGTATGAGCCCAGCACTTAGGCGTCTGGGCACAAATTTTGGTCGCACGAGGTACTGTTCAGAGGCATGACCTATACTTAGGCGCCTGAGTAGAATGTTTGGGCACATGGGGTACTTTTGGATGCATGGCCTGGCACTTAGAATATTTTGTAAAAAATCCCAGAAGCATGGGTACTATTTGGGTGCATGAGGTACACTTAAGATTTCTAAGTCAAATTTTCAAGTGCATGAGCCCTATTTGGGCACATGACTAATAGTTAAGCATATTTCTAACCCATTTTCAGTCCCAATCTGCTTTCAATCATACTTAAAACATAAATCTAGCATTCTAAACATTAAAAACAACTATACAACCGTAAAACATAAACATTCAAACAGACATACATACGGGTTCATACATAAATCTTTTATAAACATTTTAATATGCATTTCAGCCCCAAAAAGTTTAAAACAAGTAAAAACCAGGGTTCTAGTAATCACCTATTACAACCAGCAAGTATAACTTCTCCCATACTTGTGTGCAGAACAGTTGAAACACATAAAACACATTAAAGAGAACAACCAAACATGTAGAACACATAAAAATCGGTTTCTGGTCAAGAACCCAACAAAACCGAAGCAATTATGCAAGAAATACTTACCAAAACCAAATACAGCTTCTTCTTCTTCTTAAAACTGAGAGAAAAGGTTTCTGTTTCTTCTTCTTACTCCTTTTAGTCGAAAAGAAGATTATGGGAAACATATATGGGCGGCCATACTCTCAAATATATTAAAATATTTGAGTTTATACTCTTTACACTTTGACCCCCTCCACTTTTGTTCCTTTTCCCTTCTTGCAAGATATCTTTATTTCTCCTCTTATTACTTTCTTCCCTAAGATGTAGACTTTGCAGTCATGTTGCAGCCACCATCGTCACTATCTGTATAAGTATACAGATTGAAGTCAGAATTATTTGGACACCAAAGGCCTAGCTTAGGAGCTCCTTTGAGATATCTAAGAATCCTCTTGACAGCAACCGGGTGTGATATTTTGGGATTGGCTTGATATCTTGCATAGATGCATGTAGCAAACATGATATCAGGCCTGCTGGCTATAAGATACATAAGAGATCCAATCATAGCGCTATAAAGATGTTTATATACACACTCCTCCTCAAGATCAGGTCCAAAGGAGTGGTTTCCGTCTATAGGTGTCTTTGTAATCTTACATTCAGTCATGTTGAATCTTGTAAGGATGTCCTGTACATACTTTGACTAACTTATGAAGATGCGATTGTCAACTTGCTTCGCTTGAATTCTTAGAAAGAAATTTAGTTCTCCCATGACACTCATTTCAAATATGTTCTTCATCAGCCTCTTAAAGTCTTTGTAGAGCTTTGGATTAGTTGACCCAAAGATAATATTATCTACATATACATGACCCAGCATTAAGTCATTCCCTGTTCCTTTGATGAAGAGAGTTCCATCTATAGTACCCCTCTTATAGCCATGCTGACAGAGATACTGAGATAGTGTCTCATACCACTTCCTTGGAGCTTGGTGCAGCCCATAAAGAGCTTTATCAAGCTTGCAGACATAATCAGGATGATGTGGGTCTGCAAAGCCAGGAATTTGTTTGGCATACAACACTTCATCAATCACCCCATACAAGAAAGCACACTTGACATCAAGTTGGTAGACCTTGAAGTCCTTGGATGCAGCAAATGCTAGGAATATTCTAACAGCTTCAAGTCTACAGGAGCAAATACATCAGTGTAGTCAACTCCTTCTTGTTATGTGTACCATTGAACAACCAATCTTGCCTTGTTCTTGATGACAAGTCTTCTATCATCCTTCTTGTTCCTAAAAATCCACTTGGTTCCTATGATAGTCTTCCCTTGAGGAAGATGACATAGGTTCCAAACCTTTTGCCTTTTGATTTGAAGTAGCTCCTCTTGCATTTCTTCAACCCAACTTCCATCCTTTAATGCCTTGTCAACTTTCTTTGTCTCTATCCAAGATAAGAAGCAAGAGTATAGACAAATATTTTTGTCATGGGTTTGTACTCTTGTTCTCACCCCTTGGTCAACATCTCCAATGATGTTTATGGTAGGTGTGACTTGTGGATCCCAAGTTGAGGGATCAAGCAAGTTGATTGGACAAGTCTAAATTTATGAAGCTTAGATATAGAAATGAAGTGTCTCCTACCACATCAGCATGCTTATCAAGAGAAGCTTGATCCAATGAGCGTGGAACATCATTGATGTTGTCTTCCATAGAGTGGTTATCTGCATTAGAAATTCTTGATCACTATCACCGTCACCATTTCATCCTACATTTAAAGCTCCTTCATTTGAGTTGACACCTCAGATGTATCAGCTTGATTTGTCATTGTTGTGCTGATAGGAAGTCCATGTGTAGGGTTAGTTACCCACTGGAGCTGATGTAATAGTCTTGCTTGGTCTTCTCAACTCAAATCTTGGGTCAGGATCTTCTGTTGAGAAATTGCCTGTGGATCCTAAAACATTCTCTCAAGATTTGTTAAAACAATTGGTAACTAAAACAAGATCAAATAGCCAGTCAGGACCAGAACCTTTCACATTTGAAGTGTGCTCATTGAAGAACACATTGGCTTATTCTGCAACTACTCTAGTTCTGAGATTGTATACTCTATAAGCCTTAGCTTTGGAAGAGTATCCCATAAAATGTCCATCATCTGAGTTCTCAGCAAGCTTGGCTACCTGATCTTTGGTATTCAAGATGGTGCAAGAACATCTAAATGATCTGAGAAAACTAATGAATGGTCTCCTTTATGCCACAGTTCATAAGGAGTCTTACCATGAGTCTAAACTAATAAAACTCTATTCTGCACATAGCAGGCAGTGTTGACTACCTCTACCCAGAAGGTGATGGGCAGTTTAGAGTCAGACAACATGGTTCTTACAGCTTCAATAAGTGTCATGTTTCTCCTCTCTGCAACACTATTTTGCTGAGGAGTCCTGGGAGCACTATATTGTCTTCTAATACCTTTTTCATCACAAAATATGTCAAGAATTTCGTTCTTGAATTCAATTCCTTGATCACATCTTACGGTCTTGACCTTGTGATCACTTTGATTCTTAATTATAAGAATGAAGTTCTTCAAGATCTTAGGAGTCTCATCCTTAGTTCTAAGGAAGAAGACCCAAGTGAATCTTATGAAATCATCTATGATCACCAAACAGTATGAGATCCTTCCTAGACTTATTACACTAGTGGGGGCAAAGAGATCCATTTGTAATAAGCGTAATGGAGTAGTGATGGATTCTTTTCCTTTGGCTTGTGAAACACCAAGTGTTGTTTCCTTTTTAGGCATGCAATACAGTGATCATCACTTTAAACGCTTTCTTTGGCATTCCAATTACCAAATCATTCTTAGTTAACTTATTCATGCTCTTAAAGTTTACATCGCAAATTCTTTTATACCAAAGAAAAGACTCATCACTATCTACTTTATGTAGAAAGCAAGAAACTTCTCCAGAGGGAGATGTTTTCTGCAAATTCATCTTGTACATGTTCCCTTTCTAGGGTGCTCTAAGCAGGATATGCTCTTGAGGAATAACCACCCCAGGCTTAAGAACAATGCACTCATGCTTAATAAAAAGCATGTTATGTATCTATTCATAAAATTGTGATACACTCAGTAAATTATATCAAATCTCCTTAACAAAGTTTGCCTTTTCAATACTGAGCTTACCATTTGTGACCCTACCCCTTCCTGTAATGTAACTTCCTGCATTTCCTCCAAAAGTAACTATCCCTCCATAAAATTTCTCAAAGTTTAAGTAAAGAGCCATTGTTTATCATATTCGTAGAACAGCCACTGTCATTGATCCATATATTTCTTTTGGTCTTCAGCTGTTCCTGCATAATAAGGAGAAAGTTAGTTACATCCAGAAACCCAAGCCTTATTAGTCTTGGGCTCCACTGAATATAAAGCAATACTAATTGATCCTATGTTAAGACTTTGAGAATCATTTGCTGTTGTTAGTGAAGAACTTTCAGTCACTTGGTCTTCCTTTATTTTCCACACCATCTCTGGAAGATTAGACTTGACCTTCAACACTTTGGAAGTTTTGACAACTTTAGAAGTTTTGGAGACTGATCCTTTGGAAGATTTTTCTTTCACTACCACAAGCCTCAGTGCTTTGGAAGTATTCCTTTCTTTTGAAATGAAAAAATCTTCTTAAGGCAAGTTTTCACTCGTCTTCATTCCCATTTCATAGCTGTCGAAAAAAAATATTTTTCTTCTGACGCTTTCTTCTTCTTGCTCCTCTCAGAAGTATTCTTCTTGGTTATGTTGATAGTTCTTTTGGGATTATAGATGCAATCCTTAGCAAGATAAGAAGTATTGCCACACATAAAGCAATCAATTTACTTCCTTCTAAGAGTCTTCTTGTGAATGTAAGATTGAGTTTGATCACTTTCCATCTCCATCCCCATCTTTGCAGATGTTGTAGCAAGATTCCTAGGGTGAGTCTTGCTTTTGGAGGTGGATGTTTCATGCTATGTAGTAGTGGTACACAGCTGATCAGTCTTCATTCCTTTATAGAAATAAGTTGGATATAAACTTGAACTCTTGGTACTAGAGTTCATAGTTGAATCCACAGTCTTCATCACTTCAAACCCTGTAGAGATAAAACCTTGTTTCTGCTTGAAGTTGAAAGTGGCCTTGATCTCTTGAGCTTTCTTGGATCTCCTTTAGGTGCTTAGATCAAGTTCTTTATCTTTGACTTTATCATCCCTGGTTTCTTTCTCTCCTCAGGAGAATAGTGACCATTGTTAAGATGCTCTTCTTTACTCTTCTCAGATCTATCCTTCATTATCTCCCCTTCATCCTCTTCATCACTGGGGTCTATGGATGGAAGCTCAGCTTGACCAGTTTCACACCTAAGATAACTTATAGACAATAGAGTGTGTGGAGGAGCTATCTTGCTAGATCCTAGTCCCTGTTTGTTCTGATAGCACACTTTAGCATATAGGGATGAGGATATTATGTTCTTAAAGGTCTCTTCTTCAAGAACTTGTTTCTCTACCTTGGCTTTGCTAATCACAAGCTCAGCCTGACACTTAGTTAACTTAGTTATGAGATCCTTGATTTGAGTCTTGTAGTTGGTATGTTCATGTTTGAGAGTTGAAATGGTTTTCTTTAAGTCTTCTATCTTTAATTTATACTCACTTTTAGCTCTTTTAAAATCACCTTTTAAGATGTTTAAGGACTCAAACTTAGATCTCATCTTTAAGTTATAGGACCTATATCTATTTACTTTTGCAATGCATTTTGGGTAGAAAGATGTTCCAATACCATAGCTTTATCATGATCTGCCATCAGTGCTTGGTTTGGAGATACATCTTCAACCTCGAAGCTCCAATCAAAGCCTCCTTCTTCAATAGCAACTATAGCTTGCTGCTTGGGCTTTTTAGTATGTGTTGCTCCTTCAGTGTAGTTTGGCTTGGGTTGTGCTTGGCCACCATTAGTCCTGGGTGCCTTGCACTCCCTAGAAAAATGTCCTATCTGGTTACAGTTGTAACACTTTACTTTGCTTTTGTCCAGTCCAAACATTTCACTGGACATATTGCTAGGAAACTTCCTCCCTATCCCCCTATAGAACTTCTTGGCTATATGAGTGAGAAGAGCCATCTGTTGAATATCTCTATATACTCAAGCTTATTCGGATGAATACAGTCCAAATATTCAAGAGTGAAGAGGAAGTTGCCTAAGCTTTCATCATGAGACATAAAGGCTTGTGATAAGCTTGTCTCTTGGAATGGGCTTCCTTGGATGTAGCTCTCCCTTGGTGTCTATGGAAAGGTGATGAAAGGGCCCTTTGGTGAGTTGTCAGGGTAAGAGATAAGATGGTGTTGTGGTTCTCTATAATCATTTTCAACCACATGCAGGGCAGAACTCTGTTGATTGCTAGAGTTACCAGATGGATTTCATTGAGGACCTAACCCTCGTAGTGAAGCTGATGTACCAAAAAGAGTGGACTGCAATTTACATGTTTTTTTCCATCTGGTAGTCGCTGAGTATGCCATATAACTCGATGAGAGTAAGGGTCTTGGGGTTTTCAGTCATCTTAATAACCACATAGTAGTGTGTCCATTGTCTTGGAAGAGAGGATATGAACATCCTCTCAATATCCCTATTCTCCAGCTTCACTCCAACATCCACTACAGTGTCCACAATCTCAACACACCTGAAGTATTGTTAAGTCATGGTTTCACCTATTTTGAAGGTGAAGTTCTCAAACTGTTGCTTCAAGAGGTCTTTCTCGCTCTCTTTAGCGTCACTTGACCGTTCATACATCAGCTTTAGTGCATCCCATAGATGTTTAGCAATTTTTCACTTCTTAAAGCCTCTATAGATGGCAGTTGGAAGAGCAGTTTGGAGGGCAGTTATGGCTTTTTGATCTATATCTATTCTTTTTCTATCTTCTTTAGAGTAGTCAGCCACTTCTTTCGGTATCATGCCACCACTAGCAGCAGCTGAAGAGCGGCATGGAATGTAAGGTCCGGAGGCAACACACTCCCACATTCTGTTATATGATGAAGCCTTATTCTTAGGCACCAAGTATCAAAATCATCAGGTGTGATTAGTGGGTACTTTACCATGGTACCGGTTTCCATATCAAACTTAGAAGCTGCCATTTGAGATGTTAAGTGTTTTATGAGAACTGAGGAGATTTAAGATGGTGAGATCTTACAATCAAGAGCCTGGGAAGCTCTGAGACCAATTGCAGGACCAGTTATGGGAGATTAATACAATCATTATCACAAAGAGGAGAGTGTTAGAACACTTAACAGATCAAATAGGAAATAAGGTTTGAGTAAGAGATGCAAAGAACACAAGCAAACAAGGAGATAGAACTTACTAACAATATATATGGTTTTCAAGAATGATGTATATTAATCTCAAGTTCTTTTAAAAGTGTTATAATGCATAAATAAGATACAAAACCCTGAGATACTTTATACTAAATTCTATAACCGGCTATACTTTGAAAGCCAACTGGAAACATTGATCGATAACAAGATCAATATAGAGTCAAAAGGCAGATTGCCTTTTGACTAGTGACTATGACATGCCATAGCTCACATCCTAATATATTAAAATAAGGATAAAAGTACATAAAGTAGAAAGTTACGGACTCTAGACCTTAATGTATAGTTGCAAAAGTATGGACCTTTTCACCAACTTGTGCAAGTTAGTGAAACTTCAGAGTTGCAGTGGAAAGTGGGTCAGCTTTATGCAAAAGTACATCCAAGGAAAAAATATTCTCCTTTGTCTTGGAAGAAATCAGTCTTCACTTCATTGGCTTCAAAAGACTTTGTCTTCGAAGCTTCGGAAGACTTCATCTTTGGCTTCGAAAGATTTGGTCTTTGGCTTTGAAAGATTTTACACTTAGAATATTTTTTGTGCAGAGTGTAAAACTTACGAAGAAACTTCTATCTTGTACATAGTTCATGCATGTAGGAAGCCTTTGGTTGCTTTGGTTGCATCAGCCTTCTTATATAACTTTACACCTCATGAACCGAGTGTGTAAACCCTACCTCGGTCAGTTTGTTATCGTATTATATATTGATCTATTTTATGACCAAAGAGGAACATGAGGAGAACTTACGTTTGATTTTAGAACTACTCAAGAAGGAATAACTATACGCCAAATTTTCAAAATGTGACTTCTGGATTAGGGAAGTGCAATTTTTGGGTCGCAATTTTAATGAAAAAGGAATCCATGTAGATCTTATAAAGGTTGAGGCAATAAGAATTAGTCAGTTCCCAAAACGCCTAGTGAGATACAACAAATTCTTAGACTGGCAGGATACTATCGACGCTTCATTGAAGGATTTTCAAAAATTGCTCAACCTCTCACTGCCTTGACTCATAAAGTTACCCCGTTTAAATAGGGAGAGAGTCAAGAAACAACTTTCAAGTTGTTAAAACAAAAACTCTGTAGCGCACCAATATTAGCATTACCAGAAGGAAGTGATGACTTCATGGTTTACTGTAATGCTTCTATCCAAGGGCTCGGTTGTTCTTGATGCAACGTGACAAGGTGATAGGCTAAGCCTCAAGAAAACTGAAGGTGCATGAGAAGATATACACCACCCATGACTTGGAGTTGGGTACAATGGTTTTTGCCTTGAAGATCTGGAGACATTACTTGTACGGTACCAAATGCACTATTTACACCAATCACAAATGTCTTGAGCATATCTTTGAGCAAAAGAAGTTGAATATGAGCCAGCGACGCTGAGTAGAGTTATTAAACGACTATGATTGCGCTATTAGGTACCACCCGGGAAAGACAAATGTGGTTGTTGTTTCCTTAAGCAAGAATGTACCATCATCTGAAGGCTCACTATTAGTGGCCTAATATGAAGGCGGATTAGCAAGAAACGTGAGCAAGTGTTTGACCGGCTCTTAGGTGAAAGTTGAATATTAGAAGCCATCTAGACTACTTCAACAACCTGAGATTTCCTTGTGGATTTGGGAGCAGATTTTCATGGACTTTATTACCAAATTACCTAGGGCTCCTAATGGCCGTGACATGATATGGGTAATTATGGATACACTGACTAATTCTGCTCACTTCCTTATAATCAAAGAAAAGGACAAAATGGATAAGCTAACCTGGATCTACCTGAAGGAAGTAGTATCTAGACACGGTGTACCTATTTCGATCATTTTGGATCGTGACACCCACTTTACCTCCCATTTATGGAAATCATCATAGAAATCTTTGGGTACGCGCTTGGACATGAGCACTGCCTATCATCCGCAGACAGATAGGCAAAGCGAACGCACCATTCAAACCCTAGAGGATATGTTGCCAGCCTGTGTGATAGATTTTGGGAACAATTGGGAAGTCCATCTACCTTTGGTGTAATTTTCTAATAATAATAGCTATCATACCAGTATTAAAGCGACACCATTTGAGGCGTTGCATTGGCGAAACTGTAGATCACCCGTTTGTGTGGGCAAACATTGGTGATAGTCAATTGACTGGCCTCAAATCGGTGTATGAAACTACCGAGAAGATTGTACAGATACGAAATCGTATGGCTGCAGCACAAGACTGATAAAAAAGCTACGCTGATAAGTGAAGGAAATCATTAAAGTTTCAGATTGAAGACAATGTTTTGTTGAAGGTCTCGCCATGGAAAGGTGTGATCCGATTTGGCAAAAGAGGTAAGCTTAATCCATCATACATTGGATCGTTCGAGATTTTGGAAAGAATCGGGCCGATGGCATACCGATTAAAGCTACCTTACTCGTTGAGTGGAATTCATAATGTTTTCCACGTCGCAAATTTGAAGAAGTGCTTATCTGACGAGACGTTGGTCGTACCACTCGAGGAGGTACTGGTAGATAAACAATTACGATTCATCAAAGAACCAGTTGAGTTGATGGATTGTGAGGTCAAGACCTTGACGTAGAGCAAGATCCCTATTATAAAGGTTCGCTGGAACTCAAAACGTGGACCGGAATTCACGTAGGAACATGAGGATTAGATGAAGCTCATGTATCCTCATTTATCCGAAACAACTACGAAAACCGGAAAAGGTGATGATTAAATTTCGAGACGAAATTTCTTTCAAGAGGGATATGATGTGACAACTCACCCGAAACTCACCACATTTCGTTATGTCAATGCAGTAAACCAGTGATGTAACACAACCATATAACGCAAGTTTTGGGACGCAAATTTTTTCAACATGGGGTTAATGTGACAACCGGTAATTTTCAATTACCAAGCTCTATTAGTTCCGTTAGGTCTTGCATACATGTGTCGTGAGCACACACTAGTTGTCGTTGAACGTTGATGACTTAACCCTAATTAACAATGATTATCAGATAATAATTTAATTAATAATGTTGATTAGTAAGTTGTGGTTATGTGATTCATGAATTTTAAATATTATTTGTAAATTTTACTTTGTAGTGTGCCAACGTGTTATATTGGATTCGTCTATTTTGTTGCTAGCTAAAAAAATATATGATCATTATGTTGATTAATAATGCTTGTGTTTTGTAGTAATATTATTTAAAAAGTGTTAAAAGATTAAGTTTTATAAAATTTAAACAAGGAGGGTTTATTTGGTAATTATTCTAAAAGTTAATATTAATCAAAAATCAAACCCTAGCCCCCCTAGCTCCAAATTACGGCCGAGACTTCCCCATACCCTCATGCTTGGGATTTTAATTCTAGCGCAATAATTCTCCTTTGATTTTGCTTGGACTAGGTTCCTACAACATGTTAGCAAGTGCTATACTCGATCATTAGGTGATTAAAGGTTAGATTTTAATTTATTTTCATTGTTTTTTATTCAAGAACAACCCTAGTTTGATTAACATGGATGATGATGAAATTGATGATTGTTTGATGATGATATGTTATTAGTTATGTTGTATGAATGTTGGGTTATAAGGATTATGCAAGAATTCCATGGTTTGATCATATAGTTCATACATTGTCTAAAGTAAAAACTTTTCTTCATGGGAATACACGTTTTGATTACCGGTGTTATATTAGATAGGTTGTTATGATTGCTATGAACTAGATTAGGGATGTTATTGATGAATTTGGGATTGAGGCTGATGAAAATATAGATTTTGGATATTACTCTCCTAAAAGGGAAACTTTATTTATTTGAAAAGTGTGATTTTGTGATTTGATCATGATTAGGATATTAGGAGCATGCTAGAGTGATCATGGATGATGTCTAATGTGTTAGATTATTATAATTGGGTCATTAGGTTAGTTTATGAATCTATGAGAAAATCTAGGTCTTCTTGGAAAATGTGCAAGTATGGCATTATGTACAAGTTTATGAGTTGTGATGCAATATAGTAATTGAACATCATAAGGTTCGTTACTAGCTTTTAAGAATTACATTTAGGTATACGATGATGGATATCATACACACATGCGAATCTAAGGCCCCTACTTTGTAGGATTGGTAGGGTTTAGGTTGTGTAACTGTGAGTGGCTTCAAATGGCATGTTATGAGTGACTAAACCCAATGTTTAAACTATTGAGGAATCTAATTGTGAACATGTTTAGTATAATAAATTGGTTTGCGTGCGTTGTATGATAGCCTAAGTTAGCATGAAAAGCATGATGAGACTTAAGGGTTGCAATATTGTTTATATGAATAACTTGTATAGTATTTGTGATGGTATGATGATTTATGAATTACTATACTTGGTCAAAAAGATTCTAACTTGACATGTCACCAACGGGTCAAATGGGTCAATTAGGTCAAAATGTTTTATTGTTTGTTATATCACTTGGGTCAACCTGTGTATTGAGTACTTAGGCTCTGTTAAGTCATTCTGGTATTGCGTACTTACAAGCTAACGTGTTCTAGGTAACCTTTGACGGGTTGTCTTTCCGTTTCTTCGTAGCTTGCATTATTCTGTATTGAAGTACTAGGTGAGTTCATGCCCTACTTTTTATACACTCTCTTTTGAGGGACATAGCATACTTGTTTACAAACGCTTTATTATTGTAAGTTGTGCATAGTATAACATAGTATGATATACCTTGGAAGCCCTCACACTTTCGGATCGTTAATATTGGTAACTAGCCAGGAAATTTTGGGTAGTAGTACTGGGTCTGACAAGCCGCACCCGTTCAACTGGAGGTCAAATGAGTGCAATATTTTCTGAAACACAAACATCACCATGACCTGGGTGGGTCGTGATGAGAGGCAAACAAACGAAACAAAGTCAGCTTCGATCGTAAATTCACTATGGTTATTATTTATGAATATAGACTAGCTATCTATTTCAATGCACTTCTTATGTCTTACAACTATTACTAATTATGTTAAACTCAAACTCTTGAACTCACCAGCCATTGTGTTGACTCTTTTAGTATGCTATTCTCAGGTCGTTAACTCTGGTTGCCAGTGGGAGCACATCACAAGTCCAGCATGCATTTTAAAGCTTCATAAATGTCTTGACATTTGGTTTTTAATTTACAAACAATGGGTTGGCACGTGTTTTGCCAATGTTACACTAAATGCTTTGGGTTTGACTTAATTACAAAACGCTTTTGTAGCATTTTAAAGTTTTAAACTCTGGTTTGTTTTTAAATCTTTCATATAGTGTCGTTCTGATTAACTAATGACTTAGATCTTGGTATGTTTACACGCCTTACGGTAAAACCCCGCACGTGGAATTTAAGGGTGTGAAAGTACAGGTGACTAAGTCTTGGAAGATACATAACTCACCTACAGGTGAACAAGGTCAAATACGAGTAACTATTCAAGTGTGGGTGAACATTTACATGTGGTTGAATATTCAAGTTCGGTTGAACAAAACCATCTTCGGTGAACTTAACTTTTCACGTTAACTATGTATTCAAACGCGGATACACTATCACATGCGGGTGAACTATCACATACGGGCGAACTATCACATACGGGTAACACCTTACTATCCAAATCATACCACACTCTTTCCAACTTTAGAAAATAAAAAGGATCATACATAGAATCATTTAGTGTTCATGTAATTAGTCTTTACATATATACATGCACACATAACATAACCCATAAAAACGTAAGTTTATCATAAGAATCCATCATTTTTAAGCACAATATCATATTTATGCATACTAACCCCAAAAACAATATAAAACAATAAAACAATAGGGAATTATAACTCATCTCTTTATGATCTTCACAAGTAAAACCCAAGAACCCATGTACCCTGTTGAAATTACATAACATCCCATTCAAGATGTAAATCTATAATAACATGCGTAAATTGCATAACTCATCTCTTTATGATCTTCACAAGTAAAACCCTAGAACCCATGTACCCATGTTGAAATTGCATAACATCCCATTCAAGATGCAAATTGTATGTTAAACCTTTACCGTAAACAACATCTATGCTAATAACATGCATAAATCTATAAAAATCCAAAGGTAAAAATTTACCTTTTATATCCTTGCCAAACTTTCTCTCTCTAACTGCATTTTCTTCCTCTAAAATTGATTGGGGGAAAATGCAAGAAATAGAGAGGGTGACGGCTCCTTTTTTTATAAGGGATATTAGAGTAACTTTTCCTGCTTGCTCATCTTTAGTCCCTTCGCTATTAAATATGACCCGACACCCCCTTATTTTTTTAAACTGATTACTTTAGAAATTTTTGAAGTCACACCTAGTTGGAGGTAATTAGTTTTTGGCAAGAGATACTAGTAAATAAATTTCATATTTGTTCATAGATGAGTAACTTCCCCAATCATATCATCTTATTAACAGTGATTGTTGTACTTTTTTAGTCATGAAATGAAACTTTCGTTGATTTAATTATTCTTGTTTAGAGAAGAGCTCATGAAAATTGTGTTTTTAAAAAACCAAATATTACACAAGGTTTAACTATATTTATATCATTAGGTCACCTTTTATTATTTGATTGGTTAAGTGATTAAATTAGGTTATCTCTACTACCTTATAATGCATATAAGGTGGGTAGCATAGTAATTTCTCACATTTCTATAAGACGCGCCCGTAGAGCTGCCCTCACCTCCATCTTCGTCTCATAGACTCACCCTTCCCCTCCCCTTTAATGGAAATCGCTTCAGTTTCATGCTTCAATTTCATCGACGTGCCCCTTTAATGGGTTTGCCCATATGCCTCTACTGATTTGAAGTCGAATTCGTGTTCAGTTCATCGAGTCAAGTCGTCTCGAGGGCGTGTTTCGGTTTGCCCATCGCGGTTCAATGATTTGGTTATCGGTTTGTGGAAGAAGGAGGATGATAATGAGAGTTCGAATAAGCAAAAAAACCCATGTTTTGATGGTGAGTTAGCGCCCAAGAAACAGAGTGTGGAGGTGGATATATGTTTTATAGATGCTCCAATTGCTGTTGATGATGATATATTTAGTAACAGTAAGAAGTTGAAGACTACGTTCAAGAAGTTAAAAGGGTGTGATTCTTTTGGACCTCAAGATTTTGCTGTAGGTGATATTGTTTGGGCAAAATGCTCGAACGACCGATCCATTCCATCCCCAATTTTATCCTGTCAATGAGTCAATGATCGGAAGCGATAAAGGTAATGAATTAATCAATTTCTAGGGTTAGTTGTATATACTCTTATGCAATATTCAATTCTTAATTGTACGAATGTATTATGTGTATGCAATTAGGTTGTACATTTGTAGTTTTGAGTTTATCAGTTTCACAAAAGCTTTGTATGCTATTTGATTCTGAATTTGTTTTGTATACATAATAATAGTGTTCAGGAAGTGGATAAGGAGGTTTTATAGTTTCATCAGTAGGTTTCATGCTTAAGTTATTGCATATCTTGAGATTTCTTCATTGTTACTTCATTCTGTTATAGGATTCGAGTGTTGGTTATAGATTGTGTGATCTTGTGATGATGAATGCAGATCAGTTTGGAGTGTTAGTTTTTGTGATGATTTGTCTAATTTTTTCATTTTTTTTGTTCAGACCATAAATTTGGTGGCTATTTGCACTCCAGCGGATTGCACTACGCGTCCTCGTGATACTATCTACAGCAGTTTCATTGATGCACTTCCTGTGGTATGTATTGCATGTTGTTTATATATTTTA